>JANHFM010010211.1:0-18250 GCA_032468115.1 Grayia smithii
GTGGCTGGGTAGGCATGGCTAGGGGGTCATGTGACTGGGTGAGAGTGAGTGACATCGAGTTGGCCACGCCCACCCAGGTTTTGTGGCTCCCCATGGGTTTTTTTTCTATGGGAAAAAGCCCAAGTGGCTCTTTGAGTGTTTAAGATTGCAGACCCCTGGGTTAAGCCATCAAATATTATTCGTGGTTTGAATACAGTAATTTAGGTTTATCAAAGAAATCCATGGTAATTCATACTATAGCTTGACTGAATGATTAAAGTGAATATTTGACAAGTAGAGGTTATAATCTTAAGGGATCCTTCTGTAATCAATCATTCCCTTCATAGGTTGGAAGTTTGGAAGCTGAAGCTTTAATGCATTTGGACGTTACTATGAGAAAGATCATGTTGAGTAATATAAGGAAAAACTCTGAATAAATAGTGGAAGCTATTCATTTAAGTTAAAAGCCCTGACGTTACAAGGCAATTGGTTTCCATATTTTCAACATTTAATTGAACAGGTATATCACTTTGGTTTAAAACTTTCTTAGAGAATACAGTTATAATACATCTAGATATAGAGTTATTTTGGCAGAATATAAAAACATTCAGTGTGTGACGTTTGACCAATTTAGACACACTTATAGAGTTGTTGAGTGACCAAGGTATCTCAGTGCATGGCACTTTTCTAGACTCAGTACAGGTAGTCCTCCACTTACAACCACAATAGGAACCAGAATTTCCATTACTAAGCAAATGGTTGTTAAGTGAGTCATGCTGATTTTGAAACCTTTTCTGCCACCATTGTTAAGTAAATCAATTTACTTACATTAAGCAAATTTGGTTTCCATCATTGCCAGCTAGAAAGGTCGCATAACCATGGATGCTTCAACCACATAAATACATGCTGGTTGCCAAGTGCCCAAATTTTGATCTTGTGACTATGGGGATGCAGCAACACTTGTAAGTGTGAGGACCATTTTTAAATCATGTTTTTTTCAGTATTGTGGTAACTTCGAACAATTGCTAAACAAATGATTGTAAGTTGAAGACTACCTGTAGAAGATATACATTTATTAACAATAATTTGTTAGCATCTTTTTCTATGCCTTCTCATGTGCTCAATATGCTATAGGCAGATCAGTTGTGTTATTTCTCCTATGCATTCAGTTTATTCTCTCTGTCGTGTTTTTGTGGTCAAGAGCATACAGAAGGCACAATTTTCTCCAAATTAATGAAATTAGCCTATTTTTCCATCAGACATTTATAATTTTAAAATAGTTCATTAAGCTTTTAAGGCTATAAACAATTAACTCTGGCTTTCATATTAAAAATACCAAACTAACACAGATACAAACTGAGCTTGAATACTATTACAAAACAATGGCTTGCTTAATTATAATTTATTAGACAATAATTATGCAACATATAAAGCTGTAAATATATAAAGCTGGAGCCTTGGTGGCACAGTGATTAGAATGCGGTATTGCAGGTAAACTCTTCCCACAGCTTGAAGTTCAATCCTGACTGGCTCATGGCTGATCAGCCTACTATCTGTCTGAAGTTGGTAAAATAAGGACCCAGATTGTTTGGCGCAATATGTTGACATTGTAAACTGCTTAGAAAGGCCTGTAAAAGCACAATGGAGCAGTATGTAAGCTTGAGTGCTATTGCAAATCACAATTTATAAACTACAATGGCTAGGTTCACATCATAGTTCAGCTAGAGCCAAACAAGCTGTATTATGGTTTAACACAGTATGTGAACTTACTCATGTTATCTTAGCTCATAGATTGACTTTCCTATTGCTATGCTTCATAGTTTCCTAAAATTAGTCATGGTCATGACTAATGGTCATGTGGATGCTTCATACAGCATTAGTAGTCTTTCTGTTTTTTATTAGAAACATTTTACAGGCAGGGGTGGGTTCTACTTACCTTTACTACTGGTTCTAATGGTGCACGCGCTTTGCGTGTGATCGGAGCGCGTGTTCTGCACGTATGCACGCAGAGCACGCGCACACACTGAACGGGCGCTCTTGCGCATGCGCAGAAGCTTTTTTTGCAAAAAAAACTTTAAAAAAATGTTCTGCACATGCGTGTGAGCACACTCTGCGCGCTCCATGCAGAGAACAGTAAGTACGGGCGCATAGGTGGGCCCAGCTCCCAGTCGCGTAGAACAGCGTCACCGCTACCGGATTGCACAAACCGGCCCGAACCGGGAGCAACCCACCACTGCCTACAGGTTGTCCTCCTTGAATGATCACAGTTGAGAGCAACAATTTGGTTGTTAAGCAAAGTGTTTGCTAAATGAAACTACTATTGGGCTTACATACTTCAGCTTTCCTTTGCTTTAAAGACCTGAAAAGATTGTAAATGTGAAGATTGGTCCCAAAGTTACTTTTTCATCCACATTGTGAATGCAAATATAGTCACTGTAGAATATAGTCACTAAATGAGTTTACCTGTATATGCCAGCATATACTTGTTTAGAATCCAAAGTGAAGCTGTTTTTGATATGCCTTTTCTTTTAAAACAGAATATTGTATAAAAGAAAAGATACATGCAAGATTTTGATGTTTTGATGCAGACACCAATGTACTCTGATCAATATACCTTCAAAATGCAGTAGCACACTTTGAGATAATCACATAAAATTTATAGACATATGCCAAGGTCCAGTTAGAACATCTTTTAACTGCTCTTTAGAACAGTTTAATAAAATGTCCACAAAATAACAGAACTCTGAAAGCCAAAAATTGGTTATTGGTGATTTTTTAGATATAGGCATGCTCTGATTAAACAACATTCCATCATGACCAGTGAGCATTATGTACTAACACTGCCGATCAATCACTGAAATATTTTACAAGCCATGAGGATCAATATAAACAGGAAAAGGTTACCTCAAATACCCACAGAGTAGCTTATTTAGCATACAGTGAAACTAATAGAACTACTGATACTTTACAACAGTGTTTAGGGGAAAACAATGTATTAATGGTCATATCAACCAGTGCATAAGAAACATAGAGATGCTTCTTTTGTGGGAGATTATGGGATATTAGGAAAGAACTGGAAAAGAATGTGGACCTTAATAACCACAAGGTAGTAATTGAGTAATTCAATGATTTATCTAAATAAGTGGCAATTTATTCCAAATGGAAAGAAAACTTGGAAGAAGCATTTCAGTCATTCAGAGAGACTCTGCCTTAATTAATCCACTATATGTGAGGGAGAAAAAGTTTCACAATTTCTGATTATCCCCAGAGCTAGCATTAAAATATCTGATTGACATCTATATGTTCTTACATTCTTGATCTTGCCCAGCTGACTGAAGCTTGACACTGTTAAGTCAGACACGTTTTGTTATTGGCTTCCAATTCTTGACATGTCTGAGAAAGACAAGCTAGGAGTCTTAGTGAATATACCCATTTAAAAAAAAAGTTGTGGATAGATAGGACAATCCATACAAGAATAACTGAACAATCTGCACCTGCTATCATTGAACATTCTTATTCATTATGTGCTGCAAATATCCATCCATCATTTGACTACCAAAACTAAACAGAGCATGCCTTAACATCCTCAGGAACAGCAGAGGATTTCAAAAGATATTACCTTTTCTTCTCTGCAAAGAAATGAAGCCAGTAAATTTTTATAGAATTTTTTATCCCCAAAATACATGGCAGGTGCTTAATCTAATGTAGGAAGCCAAACCTACAGACTTAAATTAAAATGGAGAAAAAGGCCAGTTTTTCAACTCTGATTTAAGAGTTAAATATAATGTAATGCCAGCATGGACTTAAGCCCTGCTAGCTTGTCAGCAGAAAACCAATGCATTAACTCAAAAATATTCCTATTATCCATCAAAAATAAAATTAAATCAAGATATGGAAACCTGTCTCATAATAACTTTGAGAATAACAAATAATGTAAATGTGTCTTTTGTGAATGTTAACATCACTCAAAGTTTCAAGATAGAAAATAGATCTGAAAACCCTTCTGTCTGCAAATATTTATTCCTGAGAAAAAAAAATGATAGTGTTTTGTCCCACCATGTCCAGGATTGTTTTTTTAAAAATTGGACTTTCCTTCATGCTACATAGACAGCATTTTGTTACTGCATTTTTAGAAAGGGTGGAAAAATTATTATTAACATAAATCCAGTTCTTTAAAGTTGTGATCTTATAAAAGATATATTTAAGGATACAGATATATATATGAAGTATAATGTGTTCATCTTTAATTTACAAGTATGTAGTCATATTGATCAAGTATTATTTTGAGGGAAAGCCTTAATTTTCCTATATAAATGAGAGTGCAGTAAATATTGGTGTCCAGTCCCATAGAAAAGGTTATTCTAAAAGCTTCTCCCGCTATAAAACATTTCCCTTGTATGCAAACTGTTCTAGAACTGCTGTATCTAAACCATTCTCAGCTTCCCTAGCATGAGAGGAACAAGTTGTAACTTTTATATATATATATATATATATTCTTTAAACACAAAAACAAAAACAAACACAAAAAATAAATTTCCATTTTACAACAGTTTCATATTGGTATTCCTCTGCAATTCACATTTTTCCCCTCCCTGTCTTTACATATACATTTTTAGCCAGAAAGTCTAAGACCAGTTTTATTGCAGTAGGTGAACATATTGTCTGACTATTTGTTATGGATGTATTTTGCCAGGAGGCTTCAGGGATGTGTTTTCTGGAATAAGAAACAATGGCTGGTTCAAAGTCACATGGTGGGTTTCTGTTGCTGAAGTGGATTAGAACCTGGTCTCCTTGGTCCTACTCCAATACCCAACAGATACCACATTGCAATAATATGGAAATTTTCTATAATTTCTGTTATTGGCCATTTTCTTAATACTGAAATCTGTGGTTTCATGAAACTCAGTTTCAGTGGCCAGCAAAGTTTTTTAAACATAATTTGTTTTCAAAATCATTCTAGCTATATAGCACCACCTAATGCTTATTATAAGACAAAGAATGTTTTAAGAAAACCAGGTTACTGTGGACAAGTGAAGAATTCAGGTAGTGTAGCTCCTGAATTTACTGAATTTTGCATGTATTTGTTCTGTATCACACTCAAAAATATCTGAAATATGGATTGTTGATTTTAGTGTTTGACATGTTGGTTTCTTCCACAAAGCCCTAATATAGGAGACAGTTTTAGTGAGTATGTCTGATACATTAGAAGTTCAGTCATTGGAAGATGCTGAAGGATACAGATCAATTTAATAGCATAAAAACATGTGAAGGTCTATTATGATATTTCCTTATTCATTTATATACTTTGTTATCTGTTCCACATCTGTCTGCTGCTTTTCTCTGACAGGTAAGCTGCAAAGTGCTTCAGTTTTTTCACCAATATACAATGGGCTGTAACTACTTCTGGATGCTTTGTGAAGGAATATATCTTCATACACTGATTGTGGTGGCAGTATTTGCTGAAGAACAGCGCTTGCATTGGTATTACCTCCTGGGCTGGGGTATGTGGTCTTCCACCCAGTCGTTAAAATATTTCATTTTTTGTCACAGAGTTTTTAAAGTAATTGGCACATTGACTCATGCAAACATGGAATATACACAGAAAAAGATAGCTCCTATATTATTATGCAAAAAAAAATGTATAGAATCTTTGTACAAATGAATGAGAACCAATGTGGCAGACTGGAACAATAGGGAGGCTAAGATGCTAACACTAGACAGACACACATGAAAGTCAGTTGGATGGCTTTGGGATTTGTATAGCAAATGGTTAATTTAATTATATTACTTTTTCTGTCAGGGAGAATCTAGTAGAGGTTTTGGCTTCACATGTCAAAGTAATTTGACATGCCTTAGGATTTTTTGAGTGATTGAAGAGCATCTCACTTAATACATTAGCCATCGTTCACTATGCTCATCTCACAATTAAAAGCTAAGAGAGAGCTAGTGGTCAAGAAACACTCTCAGATTGCACAATTGCTCTTTTTTGTGGAAATACACTTCTGGAGTTGACCTTTAGCTCTTTTAAGATGTGTAGATGGAAAAAAATCCATAAAATCAGGATAGCAGTTTTTAAGGTTGCCTCACAGTGATCTGCCCCAGCTCTGGAGTCAAGTCAAGATGAATTTCATAGCTCACATTTATTTCAAGAAATGTATCTCAGCCAAACCAGAACTTTTATCATATAAAATGTTGTTTGGCCCATTTTTATTCTTTAACATACAATTTAACAGTGATCTGCAAGGCAATGTTAAAGCAAAATGCATTGTAGAAATAACTGTTTGTGTTATCAGTCTTAATTCCATAGAATTTCCATCAGTGCTTATATCTCTTAAACAGATAAAACTTGTTCTCTTCAGTAACAGCCATTTGAAAAGGAGATGTTTGAAACATTGAAGATAATGCTTAAGCTTCCTTGATAAACTCTAGCTCGTAAGGAACATTGAGTTGCATAAAAAAATACATTAAAAGGCAATCCTTATTGAGTGGGAAAATATTTATATGCCCACGGGAGACCCATTGGTCAGTCTGTTGATTTAGCAAGTCAAGGCTAATTCAACAGCAGATAAGTGCCACTGTCAATTGGAATGGATCTGGGTCTATCTCACCGAAGCCATAAGATTCACTGCCTTATTTGACACTTTTGTTTTTTCATGATGGCTTTAAATCAGTTTTAAAGCTGATTTAAACCGAGGTTAAGATTTGAAAGTCACTGTTCAAATCCCTATCTAATTATGCAATTCTTGTTGTTGTTGTTGTTGCAGTCAATTAACATATCTGTTTAACTTTTCACTAATGTAAAACTTTGGCTAACTTGAGCAAGTGGAAGAATGGCAGGATATAAATGTAAAATATGGATTGTTGATTTTAATGTTTGACATGTTGGTTTCTTCCACAAAGCCCTAATATAGGAGATGCAGTCTCAGTTCAGATTGAGACTGCATGCTAGAACAAGCAAATTGTCACAGTAGGAACGGTTTAAAAATGGAAACAATTATTAAGATCCCCGTCACTGGATCTGTTCAGGTACAAATTGAACAATCTTCTGCTGGGAATAGTTTGATTAAATACCTGGACTAAGAAAAGTATTAAGTTAAACTCTCATTTCCAACTCTGTGTCTCTATGACATACCTGTACAGATATATACATACCCATAATCGAATCCAAAATAATATGAAATCTGATATATATGATTTATTATTCTAGGTTTTCCTTTAGTGCCAGCATCAATTCACGCTGTGGCCAGAGCCAGATATTTCAATGATAAGTGAGTATTGCTCTACTTTATATAAAGCTTAATTAGGATCTGTCTATTATATATATATGTGTGTGTGTATGTGTGTGTGTGTATGTGTGTCTTTGGTCATTCGGGCTTTTTCCCGTGTAAATTTGGAAGTAACTGGGCAACGTTTCGACAAAATTGAAAACGTTTCGACATTGCCCAGATACTTCCAAATTTACGCGGGAGAAAGCCCGAATGACCAAAGACCTACATACAAACACCCGCGAAAACCTCAGAAAACATATATATATATATATATATATATAAAATTTCATTATTTAATTTATTTATTTTCTTCCAGATGTTGGATTAGTGTTGACACGTCTTTGCTGTACATTGTTCATGGACCTGTTATGGCAGCTTTATTGGTAAGAATATTATTTGCTACTTTATTGTGAGTTCAGCACTAACTAATTCTGCTATACTTCATTGTTCTTATTGAGATGTTTTGTCCCCTGTTTCAGCACAGTATTCAGATTAGCTAAGTATTTTATAAAAATAATCATCCAATTCCATGATTCTTTGTGTCCTTAGGACTTCTGACCCATTACCTTGACTTGAAGCATATTTCTGTCTTCATGGGTAGAGAAGCAAATTGGATGCTAGAAATCTATCAATAACATGACACCATAAATCAGTGTTTTGAACTTGATATGAGTGGGGATTTTTCTGAGTACACTGAGTAGTTGGAATCTGTTTGGTACAATATGTATTTACTTAGTAAAAAAAAGTCCTAGAAAATGCAGAAGGCTTATCTCTCACCACTTTGATCTCCATATTTGCACATTTTATGCATGTGTTGGATTGACCATTGTCTGATGCAGAATGTTGGTTTGGATGACCCTTTAATCTGAAGTAATAGAGTAAAATTTCGGTTCTTAAGAGATTGCAGGAATTATATACAGCTACTTAGGAAAAAAAGATACAGGAATTAATAGCTGGATAGATTTTTGTAATGCCTGCAGATATGTGGTTGTTGTTGTTAGGTGTGAAGTTGTGTCTGACCCATCGTGACCCCATGGATTACGTTCCTCCAGACCTTCCTGCCCTATACCATCCTCTGGAGTCCATTCAAGCTCATGCCCACTGCTTCAATGACTCCATCCATCCACTTCATTCTCTGTCATCTCTTTCTTGTTTTGCCCTCAATCTTTCCCAGCATTAGGCTCTTCTCCAGTGCGTCCTTCTCACTGATATGTGGAGATATATGTGAGATATACGAAGCATCTGATAAAAGCTTATATTCTGATGATAGTTATGTCAAATATAGCAAAGATTAATATCCTAGAAAAAAACCCATTAAAAATAAGTTACTTGTTGCATACAGTTCATTAATTCCTAATAGAAAGACTGCATAAATATTTTCAGCATAACAGATTGTGATAACCAGCTGCTGTGCATGATATCCTACTGCATCTTACTCTTTGAAAAGCAATATCATCCCTGATTCTTGGTATCCCAAAAATTTCAATCAAATCAAGATTTATTGTAATCATTCCATCCAAAGTATCAGAAAGACCAACATGGTTTGGTACGTGTATCTTTCTATATTGAGTCACTCTGGGAAATAAAATATATCATTTTTAAAAGCATAATTACTACTAAGTTGGAGAAGGGAAAAGCTATCTTCAAACCTTCTTTATTATCTGGGTTTCATATTACACTACATTTGCTATTTCAAAAATTCACTTATTATGATGTTGAAGACATCATAAGGAGAGAGTAGGGTGCTTTGACTCGTAATGAGTAAATCTTTAATAGTCTGAGACAGGTTTAGGAGTGCAGCAGGGGTGAGTTCTACTTACCTTTCCTACTGGTTCTGTAGATGCACGCGCTTTGCGCGTGGTTGGTGCGTGCCGAACGGGCGCTCCTGCGCATGCACAGAAGCTTTTTTGAGCAAAAAAGGCTCAAAAAAGCTTCCTGCGTGCTGCGCGTGCTGCGCACAAGGACAGGTAAGTACGGGAGTGTGGGAGGGGCTTCAGTTCAGTAGTATAGAACCGGTTCGGTGATGTCACAGCGTCACCGCTACCTATTCTATAGAACCGGACCGAACCGGGAGCAACCCACCACTGGAGCGCAGGCAACAGAGCAGAGCATGCAGTTTGGCCCTGTATCTTCTTGTATCTTTTGTTAACATGTTCAGATTGGAACCAAGTAAGGAATTATTCTAGGTGAAGGCTTCCCACATGATTAGGCAGGTGCTCTGGCACAAAATGGATAAATGGATAGGCATTGCTGAAGCTGCAAAGACAGGCAGACAGACAGATATTACTTGTTTGTTCCCTCTTTTCTAGTGGGGTTTACAAACATTTTGCAAACATCTCTGCAAACTTTAATGTTTCCTTGTTTTGAGCTAAATTCCCTATTGGCTACAAATGAAAATGAGAGTAATATTTTCCTTATATTGGAATATTCATATGTCTTTACCTTTTTAAAGTTTTTATAAGAATAAAAGTAACACATTTTTTTTTTCAGGTCAATTTTTTCTTTTTGCTCAACATTGTACGAGTTCTCATTACAAAACTGAGAGATACACATCGAGCTGAATCCAATATGTACATGAAAGCTGTCAGAGCCACTTTAATTCTTGTGCCTTTATTAGGTATTCAGTTTGTCATTTTTCCCTGGAGACCAGAAAATAAACTTGCTGGAGAAATATATGATTACATCATGCATATTTTAATGCACTATCAGGTATGTTTATGATTGTTTTTTGTAATGCTGGTAGGTTTTATTTGACAAAACAATATTTTCCCAGGAAACACAGCTGGCTTCAAATAATGGATTAGTGCCACTAAAGTCAATGAGAGTAAATCAGCTTTACAGCAGATTAGTTGATTTATGGGTTATTTTCCAAATAAAACAATCGACACATAAATATGTGAGATAATTTAGGCTGAGTTCGTATGCATATTAATTGAATAAACATAGAATCATATGGAAGATGGAGGCATAATTTATAATTTTAATAAGGGATAATTTTATCCCTTTTTTTAATGTAGAAATATTATATTATGCAAAAGAAATATTATGCAGGGATTTATAGTATGTAGGGAAAGCTAACTTGAAGAAGAGAGAATAAACATATATCCTTTCTTCCTGGCAAGTAACTTCCTCCCTGTCTAACTGCCTGGGTAATGAGTTTAATATTCGCATCTAAAAATACATTCATGGAAAGAATAAATATTTGTACTTGCAAATCCAAAGGATTCAGAAAAATATGAGTGGCAGATGTATGAGAATTGTCACTAGGTATATATAATCAGTTTACATTGCTAAGTTCTTTTCCCAACACCATGGGAAGAAGACTACTTTGGCTGACAGCCCATGAATACATTCCATTTCTTTTGCTAGTCTGAGATTCTGCTCATTGGTCATCCTGAAAGTGCTTGGTATACATTTTCCAATGCTTGGTATACTTTTCCCAGTGTTCCTCATTCATGGTAACTGATAGAAAAATCAAGACCACATGTTGCACCTTGAAAACTCTGAAGGCATGGTAGTGTCACTAGGATCCATATGGTAATGAGTGGACAAATAGAAGCTGAAACTGCATGCAGCCTTTTAATTCCTTTTTTGTGACTTCCAATATGACCTAGTTACTGAAAATCATTGGCATGGTTTCCTGTTATCTTAATAGAATTTTTTTTAAAAATCCAATAAATAAGCATAATATATTTTGAGTGAACTTATAGTTATAGTTTGATCTAGTGATTAATGTGATTGTGAATTCTAGTTCCACATTTTAACAAACTACATCACTGTTTGATTTGGTGGCTGCAGTGCTTCAGATAAAAAATCCATACAGAAAGTGATAAAGACAGCCAAGGAGATTATAGAAAGTCCATTCACAGAGTGGTAAGGGCAGCCGAGAAGATTATAGGAAGCTTGCTTCTTGTCATTCAGTTATTGCTTATAAGCGCTGTGTGCTTAGAGCTCAAAGCATTGTTAGAGACCCCACACACCCATTTCAGTCTGTTTCTATTGCTACCCTTAGGGAGGAAGTTTCAAAGTATTTCTAGCAGGACTACCAGGTTCTGTAATAGCTTTGTTTGCTATGCCATCCATCTGGTAAACTCACAAAATTCGTTTTTCTCGCAATGTATATGTATACATCTGAACTAGACTGTGTTGTTTCTCCAGGTCATATAAATATATGGGTACATGTATATTTATTTATTTGTTTATTTATTTATTATTTATTTATTTATGTTTATGTAGTGTATATTACAGACTTTTTGAGAGCTGTATGCAATGAATTTTCATTTTAATGTATGCTGGTTAGTGTACATTCCAAAATAACAATAAAGTTATTCTAAATCTAAGTCTAAACATTAGCCATGAAAGCTGACTGGATGACTTTGAGCCAGTTAGTTCCATTCAGCCTGAAATATCAAGCTTGGGCAAAAAGCTGGTTGCTCAATTGCTGTTGCAAACAATGGATCAATATTTTGTTGATAGAAAAAAGTGGACCCTGCACTTTTGGGAAAACTCTAGGAAGAAAAAAATATTTGGATGGCAAGGACAAGAAAACTCAGATAATCCTACTCTGCCCATGGAAATGTGACATAGACTTCCTATACTGTTTAATCAGTTAAATATGGTCTCAGCCATCAAAAGTGTGCCCACCTTTCCTGTAGCTCTTTTGAACAACGGATGCCTGTATGGCAAACTTCTTCCCTACCTGCAGCTTCAATGAGTGTAAGTAATAATTAGATCAAGATGTTTTATAATACGCTAGTGGGCTAGCCCTTCTAGAGTTAAATGGATCAATAAAAATGTGGCATATTTTATTTCTACATTTGTATGGCAGTAATCTCGTCCATTATTTAATACCTTCTGACGTGGGATCTTTGTAAGTATCTGTCAGCCCTTCAAAGTAGACTTAGTCAGGAAACAGACTCCAGAAGAAATATTGAAAACTTACATTACTGATATTTATTTATTTATTTATTTATTTATTTATTTATTTATTTATTTAATTTAAATTTCTATGCCGCCCTTCTCCCGAAGGACTCAGGGCAACTCACAATAAAAAACATAGATAGTATAAAAACATATAAAAGACATAAAAACATATAAACCAATCACAATACATTAAGACATAACATACAAGATAAAAATATTAAGAAAGTTAAAAAGGGGCAGATACGAAATTCAAATTCAATTTAAAAATAATTTAAAATTTTAAAATTGGTCAGCTATAGCCTGTTTGGTAAAAAAGCCACGTTTTCAGATCGTGGCGGAAGGAGTGGAGGTCAGGGATGGTCCGAAGTTCCACGGGTAAATCATTCCACAGGGTCGGGGCTCCCACAGAGAAAGCTCTCCCCCTGGGTGCCATCAGCCGACATAGTCTGGCCGAGGGCACCCTGAGGAGGCCAACCCTATGAGAGCGCACCGGGTGCTGGGAGGATGCTTGCAGCAGAAGGTACCCTGCAAGTACCCTGGGCCTAAGCCATGTAGGGCTTTATAGGTCAAAATCAGCACCTTGAAGTGCACACAGAGAGCGACTGGAAGCCAGTGCAGCTCGCACAGGAGTGGTGTTACATGGGAGTATCGTGGTACTCCCATAACTACCCAGACGGCCACATTCTGGACTAGCTGAAGCCTCCGTGTGCACTTCAAGGGCAGCCCCATGTAGAGGGCATTGCAGTAGTCCAGCCTTGAGGTGACGACAACATGAGTGACTGCATAGTGCATCCTGGTCCAGGAAAGGGCACAACCTGTGCAAAGGCCCCCCTGGTCATGGCCGTCAGATGGTCATCTAAGGACAGCCATGAATCCAGGAGGGTGCCTAAGTTGCGGACCCTTTCCGAGGGGGCCAAGGCCCCCCACATCAAAAGCAATGGGACCTCTTGGACTCGAGATGCAGATATCCACAGCCACTCGGTCTTGGAGGGATTGAGTCTAAGCCTGTTCCTCCCCATCCAGACCCGCACCACCTCCAGACACTGGGACATCACGGCAAGGGTATCACTGGGTTGGTCCGGGGTGGAGATGTAAAGCTGGGTATCATCAGTGTACTGATGATACCTCCCCCCGAAACCACGAATGACCTCACCCAGAGGCTTCATATAGATATTAAATAGGAGGGGGGAAAGGACCGACCCCCTGAGGCACCCCACAAGTGAGAGGCCTCGGGTTTGATCTCTGTCCCCCCTGCCAGTACTGACTGCAAACGGCCCAAGAGGTAGAAGGAGAACCACTGCAAAACAGTGCCTCCCACCCCCAACCCCTGGAGCCATCGCAATAGGATACCATGGTGGATGGTATCAAAAGCTGCTGAGAGGTCAAGTAGGACCAGGACAGAGGAATAACTCCTGTCCCGGGCCCACCAGAGATCATTCACCAGAGTGACCAATGCCATTTCCGTGCTGTGCCCGGGCCTGAAACCAGATTGGTATGGGTCCAGGTAATCAGCTTCCTCCAGGAATTGAGGAAGCTGACGTGCCACCACAGTCTCAACAACCTTTGCAACAAAGCGAAGGTTGGAGACTGGACAGTAGTTGTTTAATGAGACTGGGTCCAGGCTGGGCTTCTTGAGGAGGGGTCGTACCACCCTCCTTCAACGAGGCGGGGAAGGCTCCCTCTCTCAACAAAGCGTTGGTAATAGCCTGGAGCTAGTCTCCAGTCACCTCCCGTGCTGCTGAGAGCAGCCAGGAGGGACACGGGTCCAGTAAACACGTGGTGGCACTCAGCCTAGTCCTCAGCTGTCATTTGTGCTGCCTTGATAGGCTGAGGATAGATCAGCACTCCTGTTGACTGCTGAGGGGGCCATTCCCCAGGCTTCAATCCCTTCCCTGGCTGTTTCTGTGTCTGCTTGTCCAACAATCTTAGTAGCTGCAAAATCGAATGTGTGTCCTTGTTCACTGGGACCACCTGATCCTTTCCCCTGCCCCAGCTGTGGAATGACCTGCAGGTGGCACAGCATGCCCAGCTAAGCTGCTAATTCAGGAGCCGGAGTGTTGTGGAAACACTGGCATTGTGTACCTGTAAGGGGCCACCTGTCTGGAGATCTCCATCCAGGGATCAGCACATGATCCAAGGGATGGTTGAAGCAGAAAAAAAAACCCTGTCTCTTTCCCCTGAGTGAATTGCAAGAGCCAGGTTTGCAGGAAGGAAGCTTGGTTGGTCTCCAGAAAGGACCACCTGACCCTTCCCCTCCCCCCCCCACTGGGAAATGACTTGCAGGGTGGAATGTAGACTGGGGTAGGGCCCCAGGTTGCTCAGCCACTAGCTGTTGAAGCCCTACCAGTATATGTACTTCGATTCCTTTGCACAGAAGACCAAGGTTGAGGGGCTTCTGCTTGTGGCCCCCTCTTCAGAGCCCTTGTTCCATGGCTGTGTTGCTCTGGATCTCAGAAGGTTCCCTCGTTTCCCTCTGCCTGTCCCTTCAGAGGCCCTTCATTCGTGGAAAAGGTGACACTTGGTCACCCCTGGCTCAACACAGCCATCTTCTCCAGGAGGGCCCTCCTCTGGGCATGACATTGCAGCCTCCCCTCTCCCTCCTCCGACCCCCTCCCCGCCCCCGATTCCTTTCCAATTCTTCTGCTGCCTTTGAGGCACTCGGATGCCAGGAACTCCAACCCACCAGGAGCCACACATCATTTCGGCCCTTCTTGGCCCCCACTCACCAGCACTGGCACCAAAGTCCGAGTCGAGGCCGGGCCCTTGCGAGGCCGTGAAGTTGGCAGAGTTGAGGTGGGCCCTCCTGTCCCCGGGCCGAATGCTGCTGCCAAACTCAAAAGGCCCTGGGCTGGAATGGGTGCCCAGTGCCACCCTGCTGCAGGTACGGGGCTTCCTCTGGGTGCTGGTGTGGCAGTTGGAGAAGACCCTCTCCAGGACACCCTACAGAGAGGGGAGGGAGTTGCCAGAGTTCCCACTCCCACCAAGACCCCTTTGCTCCCCCCCTTTGGGCCAGGAACAAGAGGACGAAAGGGCCAACCGGGAAAACCTAACCAATTCCCCCCATGCAGTCAAGGGAGACTTCCAGCCTTTTCCTTCCTGTTGTCCTGCCTTGGAGGAGGTGGAAGTGGAGCTGCATTTGGGGGTGGCTCAAGGCTTCCAGCTTGATTAGTTTATTGCCCCATCAGTGAGTTCGGCCCCTGAAGTTGGAGAAGCAAAGCCCGCATTTAAGTGGGAGCTCCGACATCCCCCCACACGGCAGGCCGAGCCTGGCTGGGAAGTTGCTGCCCATTCAACCCGAAAGGCTACGCCCCCTACTCACCCCAGTGCCCGAGGAGGTGACAAGAGAGTTGGGGGGCACCAAGACGGGGTTGTTTTCGAAGTCGGTGGAGGACCCGGCTGTGGGCGGCGCCCCTCTGTCCGGCCGGAGCAACCGCGGGCTGGATGCGGGCAGGTAGGACGCGGCCGCCCTCCTCCCGCAACAGGGCGCCTGGGGGCCCGTCGAGGCTGCAGCCCCGGTCCGCGCGAGCTGCCGCCGGGCCATCCCGCCACCCGGATCGTGCCTGAGCCCGGCAGCCTTGGGGGTCCCCGGGAGGAAGCGGGGGGGCGTGGAGGGGCCCCGGGCGGCCCCCACCCTCCGGCAGAGGCGCCAGCGCAGGAGGAGCAGCGCGCTGAGCAGGAGCAGCAGGAGCAGGCAGGGCACCAGCAGCCCCAGCAGCAAGCGGAGGGAGCGCCGCAGAGCCCACACCTGGCCCGCTAGAGCCCGCAGGGGCTCCATCGCGGCGGAGGCGGAACGGGACCGGACCGGCCGGCTGGCTAGCCTTAAGGAGTCCCAGCTGCAAAGGCCGGAGATCGGATTCAGGTGGCGGGGAGCCGCTCGGGGCGGGCTTTTAAAGGGGGACCGCGGATTCCCAGCTGGGGAGGGGGCAGGCTGGCTTCGGCCGAACCCAACACCCCCCCCCCCCCCGCCGCGCGCTCCTTTGCACCAGCGGCTCCCTTGCAGCTGATGAAAGCCTCTGAGCCGGGCGCAACGGCCGGGCTGGGGGAGAAGTTGGAGGAACTGGCTGCCTGCAAAAGACACCGCGGGGAAGCAACGGCCTCCCCCGCTTCCCAGAGCGAGCACTCGCCGGCCCTCCCAAAGGTTCCTTACCCCCACCCACCGGCCTTGCAGCTCCTTCACACCTTCTGGGGTCGGGGCAGGAGAGGAAAGCCCCTCGCCCTTGGCTGCTAATTAGGGAGGGGTACTTTGGACTTCCTTCCTTGGAAGCAGGGAAGAGGGAGGCAGCCAATCCTATTGTCCAGGGATGGGGGTAAGGGGAGGGGGGAGTCCGTGGACCAGGAAGAGCACAGATCTCTAGCCAGGATAACATGTTTGCTAAGAGATTCTCAACCACACAGGTCATGGTTGTCCCAAAAGTGCTTTTCCAAAATGCGCAACTAAACTTCCTTTTTCCTTTGAAAATGTTTAGGTTCACATCCAAGAAGAGAACTGAGGAAGCTTGTGAGGATGAGAAGGGAAATGTTTTCAAAGAAAAAAGCCAAGAAAGTCCAGTTGCCTTTTGGAAAAAGCACCTTTGGGTATTATGTGAAGCGGTGCATTTGAGGCCTTGAAAAGTCACTAAGTTCATCAAGAAACATTTCCCAAAGTACTAGGGCACTTGCAGTGAAGGCTGAACCCCAAGTTTCCCCAAAACAATGTACCATCACACACACACACAGACCCATAGAGCCCTCTCCACCCTGGGCACAAGCAGCCCTGTGATTGCACCAGCTGGAAGATGGTTGGAAGGCATAATCCAGCAGCCCAGGCTGGCCCTCTCATGCCCAGCCTGGGAGCCACAGCTGCCCCATGGCCAACCCAGGGTGCTTCTTCTGGCTCCCTCTCCTGCTGGTTTCTGAAGATCTCAGGTGAGGCTCCATTTTTTTCTAGGGTTGCCTTCACCTCGTTAATGCAAAACATCTTCCTCCATGTTGTGTGTGTGGAGCTGTGGTCGGGTGGTGTCTGTGGGACCCCAAACTTCAGTGCAGCGAAGGGGCTTCCAGGCAGGCCTTAAGAGGGCTGAGTTGAGGGGAACTCAAAGCGATGAACTGGGGGCTGGGGACCTTTTCAAACGGTGCAGGAGAGTCACAACCAGGGTTTGAAGGCGGTTGAAATGTCCAGATTATTGGACATTATCAGATCAGGTGCTCCAGTCACACTGACTGCTGAAGGCCAGTTTGGCTTCTCTTGAAAATACAGGAAGTCCTTGACTTATAACAGTTCGTTTAGTGACAGTTTGAAGTTACAACAGTACTGAAAAAAGTGACTCATGACCATTTTTCACACTTATAACAGTTGCAGCATCTGCATGGTCACATGGTCAAAATTCAGGCACTCAGCAACTGACTGACATGACGGTTGCTGAGATTTAGTTAGATCCCAGAGTCACGTGATCCCCTTTTGTGAACTTCTGACAAGCAAAGTCAGTGGGGAAGCCAGATTCACTCAACAACTGCGGCAAGAAAGGTGGTAAAATGGGCTAAGTCACCACAAACATCTCACTTAGCAATAGAAGTTTGGAGCTCAATTGCGGTCCGTAACTCAAGGACTGCTTGTAGTGATGTGTCTCTAGAATCTCCCGTGTGTGGCTCATTTTTGGAGCGCCTGTGGAGGAAGTCCATTCCTGATGTCCCCATTTCATATAAAGCTTCACAGTTGTGCTTTTGTTTGATTTCATTTATACATTTAGTTTTAAGTTGTGATGTATTTATTTCTTGCCCAGCCCCAATCTCAGTGAAAGCACATCCATTTTGGGGGATGGGGGAAATCACTCATCTGGGAAATCATGAAATCCTATGGGTGGAGAAACCCTGCTGTGTATGATCCCCCCCCCCTTTTTGTGCTCCTTGGAATCTCCAGCTAGACTGGAGGGAGGTGTTAAGTGGGGGGGGGGGAGTTTAGAGCACTGTAGTGGCAGAATGAAGATTCCTCCCTCCCTCCTTTCTTTCCTTCCCAAGCAACCCATGGAACAGAAGTGGCAGCTTCATCACGGGAAGCTTTCAAGAAGAGACTGAAACTGCCATTTGTCAGAAATGGTGGAGGG
>JANHFM010010211.1:37564-48188 GCA_032468115.1 Grayia smithii
TAACTTATGTAAGCCGCCCCGAGTCTTTCGGGAGAAGGGCGGCAAATAAATTTAAATAAATAAATAAATAAATAAACATATATACATGTTACATAGATAAATAGCTAGTTAGAGATAAAAGATGAAAGATGATAGATTAGATAGATAGATAGATAGATAGATAGATAGATAGATAGATAGATAGATAGTAGGGATATCTGTAGATCATTTATGTACAAGTTAAAAATCACTGGAACAACCCTCGTCCTTAGGAAATTCCATTTTGCAGTTCTTACTAGCATGTGAATTGCCTGTAGAGTCTTGTCTGTAGGGTTTGGATCAGCTGGCAGCTTATAGTAGTGTCTCTGTGCCATGAAAACTAGGTTTCACTCAGGAGCCTTTTATGAGGACTTACTAAAACCTTTTATAAAATCAAAGTACATAGTATCTGTTGGGTTATGGTATTTAACCCACTTTATCCCATGAAGGCTGTGATGAGAGACTTTGGCATAGATTGTTTAAAACTCAAAAGTGTACTGTATTTATTGAATCCCTTTTTACATGTTTGAAGATACCTACAAAATTTCTGGAAGGGTAATGAGGCAAGATCTCCATTTGCCCAAGGTTTGTTCTTTCATACATTTGCTTACTTTGTCTTTAATATTTTAACCACTTTCCTCAAACAAATGTTAAACTAGATTAGTTTCCCTTCCTGCTCCTCAATCCTGTTTTTAAAAAATGGATTTAAAAATCACTTTGTTTAATATCTAGTCAGAAAATTGATGCGAATCTAAGGCATATCTACAATAGATTAAGATGAAAGGGGTGCTTATTTTTTATAAAAATATTAGAAGTTTCCTAAATTGTTCAACAACCTCTGGACTGTCTGAGAATGTTTCAGCCTATAAATCTGGATTATAAACTCATCTCTGTTTATATCTATTGATCTCAACTCATCCAATTTGATATTGCCTTGCAGCGAGATGGGTAGAGAACAAATTTAGTAAATAACAATAACAATAAATAACTTTCCCTTTGGAAAAGCCAGCTTGGCATCTGTTCTGTATCTTCAGAAGTGAATACCATTAGCCAATAATCTTTCAGTTTCTGTACTGTTCTATTACCCTCCTTTACCACATCTTTAATTTCTCTGTCATGCAACAGCTACCTGGCCTCCTGGTTAATTTATTATTCTGAATGTATTTGAAGAATGTTTTGTTGGTGGTTTTTAAAAATGTTTTTGCTATGTGGTCTTTTTGCATCTTTTAACCATGGTAGTTTATGCTCTTTTCCATTCTTCCCATTTGATAAAAAAATCTGTTTTTTGAGGGAAGTCCTTGACTGTCGTAACATCTCTAGTTCTTTTATAAGCACTGTACTATTCACTTCAACTTTCCTAATCTAAAGTACTGTATATATTCTATCAGAAATTGTATTATTGTAGTTTGGAATAATGTCTAAGCCTTATTGAAAGAACTGACCCTCCTGATTCATCATAGTTGTGCCCTTGCCTTTTGCTGTCTCTCCTGTATACGCATATGCCTTTGGTTGTTTTCATTCCACAATATTTCTTTAACATTTGTTTTTCTGTTTTCTTCTAACATCAAGCAATTCAGTTGTCTCAGTTCAACTTGGGAGCTCTTGCTATTTACGTATAAGACAAGAAATTGGGAATACTGTGTAAAACCAAAAAAAGAAGAAGGAAAAAAAATAGATAGCTCCTGGACATGGAAGTTAGATATTCCATACAAATAGATATAGGTTTGAGAAGATATACGTAAATTGATGCCATTTATATACTTACGATCATACTTATAATGTCTGACTAATGGAATCTGAAGAGTTTAGATTGGGCTTCTTTGTTCTTGTTTATCACGTGCAAGCATGATTTGTATTGTAAGCATGCTAGTCATACAGTTTGGTCAGCCCTTGTTGTCTGTCTAAAAGTGTAAATCTTATAAGATAGGCATCAGTTCATAAAATTTTGAATATGAAAGTAAGATATTAGAATTTCATTCATTTTTATCATACACCATCAAGAGAAGTTACATATATGATATTGTGAACTGGCCTGAAGGAAAGATTGTTAAAGAGTTCCTGAATATTGCACATTTGAGGTCATAATTTTGCATTGATTATCATGTCTGTTTGTGGGAAATAGCTAAGAAATATTACAGTTACCGGTATATGTTGCAGTAAAACAACAACTAACCTCTTGTGAAACTGTAAAGACCTTATTGTTTTAATTTTTTGTCTGCTAGAAAGAAAAAAAGGCTTTAAACTTGTCAGATAAAGGGGGGGGGAAAGATATATTTAGGCCATATTTGAATCTTGTATTTTACTAAAATGCATTTAAGCCTATATTTTGAGTCACCCTCTGAAATTAGGGGTGTTAAAAATGCTTAGCTGTTTGGATTATGTCTATCGTACTGCAAAATAAGAACTGTGATTTATCAGCTAATTATACCTAAAAGTTGTACAGTGAGCTGCCTGTTATATTTATCTTTTTTAAAAACTCATTCTTGCCTTTAAACCAGAAATGTTTGAAAAATATATTTATGTTCCAAATTCCCTAGCATTTATAAAAGATTCAGGTCAGAAAGGCTGGATTTTAAATTGGTGGCCTAGCCTACAGAAATGCATATATTTTTGCTAGTCACAGATGAATAAAACTGAGGAATTCTTTTCTTAATAAAACATCAATTAAAAGAAATTCTATATTTATGACCATTTGTAGGTTTCTTAAGCTATGTCACAGCAACAATTTTGTATCATTTTAAGGACAACAATGAGCCATTGATTGAAAATGTGCATGATACATTTTAAAAACTATAACAGATAATTGAATTTTACCTTATGTACTATATATCCATGAAAATTCCTACTATTGCCATTTTTATCAAAAAAAAATGTTCAGCTATGTGATTCGAGTTACTCTATTCATTGAATCTTGTTTTGACTATTAAAAAAGTTCTAAAAATTTATTTCGTTCAAGAAAAAGTATTTCAGAAGTTCTATCCCAAGCTAATCTTTATCATATAAATCTTTAAACGGAATGAGTGGGTTCTTATTGACCATATTTCAAATACCTCATGCTATTGGTATATTTTCTTTGTTATCAACAATCATGCTGAAAATGTATAAAACAAACTGCAGCTGAAAAAAATAATACATGTACACTGAAGAAACCTATTTCTGAGTCATTCAAATATCTTTAACGGTGTACAACAATTGCATTTGCTGAAGACATGAACTTTTATGACCAAAAGGAATGACTGCTGCCACAGTGCTTAATTATTTTTTAAAATCCTAATGTATAGCAAATGAAAAAAATTCATCGAAGAAAACACTTTCTTTTTCTCTTTCTCTTTAATTACCATTTGTGTTTAACCAAAAGCATTTCTGGAGGCCATGGGCCTTCTAGATATGCAGTGGATGAAGGATGGAAAAATAGAAGACATGTCTAAAAGTGATCTGGTCTGTGACTCATCTATTGTTCAAAGTATTTTCCCCCAGCAGTTTAGATCTGCAGGCAGATAGAGGTAGGAAATTTTCTTTACAGTAACAGCACATAGCTATTGTTTCTTTCCCTAATTTCAGCATAAGAAGGGACACAGAATACTTATAGCTTGTTTGCCACTAATTATCAGATTATCTTTTACAAGCTACAGTCTGACACATGTAACTCTTCCTTGCAGGGATCAAATTGGTCACAGTAATAATTGTTTTTATTGTTGGTTCTCCTCCTTGGAGTTGCAGCTCCCCAAGGCTCGCCAAACCTGAAGAATAAGCGTTAATCGGCAATAATGATGGTGGTTAGCATGCAGAAGTGGGCTTTAGCCAGGTTGGACAGGTTTGGGTGAACTGGTTGTTAAAATTCTGCCCAGTTCGGCAAACCAGCTAATCCCACCACTGGTGGCCCTACCCCTGCCCATTTTTCAGCCCATTTTTCGGCCGTTTTTGGACCATTTTTTGGCCATTGTCAGACTGTTTTTTCCAGGCTCTTTTTTATCATTTTTTGGGGTGTTTTTGGCTGTTTTTCAAGCCAAAAAATGGGACTGGGTGTGATGAGTGACATCAAGTTGGCCATATCCATCCAATCACATGACCACCCAGGCACACCTACCCAGCCAGTCTTTAGTGCAAAGAACCGGTTGTTAAATTATTTGAATCCCACCACTGTTAGCAAGTTTAATACACAAATACGAAGTCATTAGATGAGAAATATCCTAAAATTTACAGGGAGTAAACTGAAATACAGTCTGGTGCTTGTATTGAAATTTTCTCCTCCTCAATTGTAAAGTAACTCAGTCCATTAAATATTCACTCTTTGCAAGAATGCAAAGTGGAGTAAGACTGTGGAAACATTAGTTGAACTTCATAGCATTGATCTAGTAATCCTAAATGTCATGGAAAGTAAGGAAAAATCTTGAATAGGTGCCATTTTCCCCATCCACTCTACTTCTATTCATTTAATAACTTAGTTTAAAATTATAAGTGGGTGCATCATACTTTGGGTCCAGTTTTTCCAATAAGCAAGATGGGACTATATTGGGAAACAGCTCTGAAGAAATTAAGAGTCCTTCCTATATACCAGTCAAAAAAAACACAAAAAAACAAAAACAAAACCAGAGCAGACTTGATTTTTAATTGATTTTTGTTTCTGCATTGTGTGGAATAGTGTACCTAAACTACCCATTTCAAAATCTTTTAACTACCCTTTTTTAAGGCTATTTAAGTTAGCAATTTACCTCCAGAAAGAAGACAGCCCAATTCTTATAGTCATAACTAAAATAAATGTAAGTTGGGGAAACTTATACACTAGGCATTATAAATACAATCTTACTTAGAATTTTGTAAGCCATTTCTATGAATACTATAGTTCCACTCTCCAAAGTTTCATATAATCAACTTCTTTTCATGTTCAGCACTCCATATTTTGGCAAAAATGTGTATGAATATTGACATAATTTTCTTTTTCTTAATCTATTTTAAAAATGGAGAACAATGGGTTGTATTTTTATGAACATAGAATTTAGCAATCCAGAAACGTGGAAAATGTGCTGGCAGAAGGCAGAAAAGAAAATTATGGATGATGGTTGTTGACGAATGAAAAAGTAGAACATATTTAGCCCTGGTTGAGAGAAAGTTTTTAACAACTAAGAACTTCCAATGAGAAACAGAACAACATGAGAAAATATTGTATACAGAAAAGATTGTGATTACACAATTGTATTAGTGTATTATTTCTGGCTTATGTGTGCTCAGGTTTGCTGCATTAAAACTCTGTCTCTATACTCTTGATTATGCTGCTGGCTGAGAACTAGTCCCATGTTTTTCTCTAATTTTAATATTAGAATGGAAGCAGAGTTTGCCAATTTGCCTTGAGAGAAACTGCCTCATAATGAAAACAAATTGTAGCACTTAACCAATACTGTTGCACCCAGAAAATACTTCTTGAACATGTCAGGCTGTGGGAGAAGGGCTGGGATGCAAGCCTAGAGAATATAGGAGGTAATGGTATGACAGATTGCATTAAAATGACAATAGAGATCAGATGTAATGTGTGAATAGTCCACCAATTTTGTTCATGTATTTTCTTCTGATCTGAGGACACTGAATCTTGATTTCATTGAGAAAGGAAGAAGTGATTCCCAACTATCCATCTCCAATCAAACAGTACAAGTTTTATTTCTACTGTACTGTTTTATTTGTATTGTCTTGAGGACAATGAAGCCACCCAAAATTGGCTAGAAGATGGGCATACATATAAATGTTTTAAATAACAAATGGTAACAATAAGCAATAAAACCAGCTCACTGGTCACAAAAATTAGCATATCAAAATCTGCCTATCATATAGAATAGAATAGAATTCTTTATTGGCCAAGTGTGATTGGACACTCAAGGAATTTGTCTTTGATGCATATGCTCTCAGTGTACATAAAAAGACAAGATACACTCATCAATAATCACAAGGCACAACACTCAGTGACAGTCATATAGTACAATAAGCAATAAAATCATACAAGAAAACAATCAAATCAATATAAATAGCAAGGATACAAGCAACCAAGTTACAGTCATGCAGTCACAAGTAGAAAATAATAGTATTAATCTTACAAGAGCAAGAAAGGGAAGAGCTGGATGAAGCATATTTCTCTGCAAAAATAAGACAGTTTCAAGTCATCCACAGTAATTATCAAAGAGCTCAAACTGAGTTGAAGTGTCAGGACCAGATAAGAACTCAGCAATGTCCCAGCTGAAATAGTAAAATTTTAAAAGGGCAGAAACATAGACTCTGAGTTCTAATTGCTCAGGCCCGAGTGGATTAGCATGTTTTTTTTAAGTGCAAATAAGCCTAGGGATTCCACAGGTCATATTGAAGAAGCCAGATCTGCAGGTTTCAAAGGTGAAGAAGCCCTTAAGAGTGGACTCACCAAGTTCTAGACCAAAGGGCAAAGCTGTTCTACCTTTGGGAAGCTGGGAAACAAAATGTGTGTTTACAATAAGAAAAGTCATGGGATGCCAATAGGTTAAGAAAAGTAAGCAAACTGCCCCCAAGCCTTGATTTCAACAGATTATCAGCCATAGGTTAAGTAAGAAAGCCAAATAAACAAAGTATTTCTGAAAATAGTTTCTGAAATTAGTGAATATGGTTTTCCAAGTGGATATTGGCCTCTCTGTTTCTATTATTTCTGATTGTGGCAAGGGTACAACTGGTCCTCCTGGACCCATCATACATAGTTCCTCCAGCTACATAGAAATGGTGGCTACAGTTAGATGAAATGGAAATTGGGAGAAGTTAATAAGAAGATATCAGTTTGCAATGCTCCAATAGTTTCTTCATTCATTATTCTGGAATTCTATCTAAAAGATAAAGGTAAATGGAAGAACATCAAACTTGACAGCATGACTTTCTGAATCAGAAGATGATCACAACATCTCTTGGGACAGCATATAATGCTGATTGTTCTATCATTGAGGTCACTCCATCTAACAAAAAAAAACTAGTTTCCCCATAAAAAAAGAACTAGATTATTTTGTTAAAACTTCAGAAAACTGAGAATCTAACTTTGCTAGAACTAAGCCCATAAAACATTTGATATAAACAAGGCTTACTCTTGGCTAAGACTCAGTAAATACCAGCTTTGAAATGCAAAATTTTAGGGAACACTAAAGTGGAAAACCACAATGAAAACAGAAAAAGCAGTAATGACACTCTGAAAGACAGTGCATCTGCTTGGGAGTTAAATACAATTTCATGGAACTGTTGCCATATGAAAATAATGGATGTTGATGTAATTAAAATGATTTACTATGCAAATAGGGTAAAACTTCCAAGAAAGGGGGAAAAAATTATCCGGGTCTGAAAATCGTAAGTGTAAAACTCAAAAATTAAAAGAAAAAGTAGAGGGTGCCTTTTTGAAATGCCTAACAAAATTGGAAGATGAGCCGAAATATAGGGGGTGCTATAATGTGACTTTGCACAGGGCACAAAAATATATGCCTGCCTTTGATGAAAGCCACAATGATATCATTCTGATGGTCATCATGCAAATAACACAAAGTGTTTAATTTATATAATTTGCATAGTAAAGTCAGAATATCACTTCCATTCTCTTTGTTCTTCAGATGCCCACATCTACAACTCAAAGACCTTCAACTGATCAATATATGATAAGTCAATGATTATTGGTGGTTAGTGTGATAGCTCTCAGTTTCTTCAATTCTGCTATTCAGAATCTGAAAAAACTTACATCTACCCCAAGCCTTGCACCATTCCCAGAATGGTACAGCCTTGTACCATTCCCAGAAAAAGGCAGAGATCATACAGGAAGCATGAAAAGAGGGATCTTCAAATGAACTCATAGCAGCTGAACTTAGATGATTTCCAAGAAGTTAAATGAGACAGATCTAATCATTACTTGAAGCAAATCAGCAGGAAATCCCTAGGACTGTTGGTTAAACTGGAAAATGAAAATACAAAAACATGCCTACAGTATGCACATCCTTTAGGAATCTTAGGAAAGTAAAAGGAATAAAAGCAAAACAGAGAAAGACTATTCATGAGTAAAAACAAAGAGGGGGAGGAGCATTAAGACTTTCTCACTGTAATGTTACTCAGTGTTTTACTCTCTGTAAGTGAAGTAGACAACTTGGGGAATGCAAAAGATTCAAATTGTTATATTTGGTTTGATGTATAAATAGTCCAGAAAGCTTCATCAGTAGAGAATACTTACTGAATTTGGCCAAGGAATTATTGTAGTTTACCAAATCAAGATGAGAAGCAGATCAGATTCTAACAGACCAGATGGAGGAACTTTAAACGATATAATTTTTAAAAATGGGCAGCAAAAAAAAAGAAAACCAGATTCATGAGAGCCATTGCAAAAACTCTGGATATTTGCAAAGAATAAGGAAGAATTTGTGTAAAAGTGTACTTTCCTTTTCAAATGTCCTGCACCTTTAAGTGGGCCTTAATGTCTGATCAAATCTTTCTCCCACAGAGCTTCATTCCCAGTGAATTGAAAACTCCTCTTCTGTAAAGTTCTGTTTATCTATGGATATTTTTGTAATTCTGTCTGTATTGCTCTGTATCTGTTTCTTCATGCACATATAAAGTAAAACTGTGTTTGTATACAATGAGATTATGAGGGTCTCTTACTAGATCTACAGAAGTAAGGGGGAAATTGCCCCTAAGGCTCCTCCTGCTGATAAAAGAGTTGGCACAGACTTTTTCAAAGGGAATTAGATAGAAGCAGAAAGGATCTTGCTGAGATTCCCCCAGAACCAGAGAATTAGATTACTGCACTCAGGACCGGACATTGTGTTAAAAGAAGTGCTGTAGGCAACAGGCAATGGGAACCCCCTTTTTTATTTTTTCTCAGAAAAGATAAACACATTCTTTTGAGCTTGAAAATTTCAAATTATTAAAGGATTGATTGCTTCAGTGGATGACCAGGTAACAACTGATATCTTTTGCTTGTCTGATTTTCCCATATCTATGCAGAAAATGATGTCCACACTTGTACCCTGTTTCCCCGAAAATAAGACATCCCCTGATAATAAGCCCAATCCGGTTTTTTGAGTGTATGGCAATAAGGCCAAGCACTTATTTCAGGGTTCAAAAAAAATATAAGACAGGGTCTTATTTTTGGGAAAACATGGTAGCTTCATTATGTTTCTAAGTTGGCTTCTAATCCTCTTGCAAACACAGAAGCATTTAGTTTGTTGACATATAGATACACATGTATATACACACACACCAGCTTTTTTCTCCCTAAACTGTGGCTTTTTGGTAATTTGTTCACTAGACTTGCTGCTATCATCAAAGTTTCTCCGCCTAGCATGTTGCCTTTGTACAGCTTGTCACAATTATTAGATTGAGGGATAGGATAGTTCTCAGTGTCTTTCCCTGCTACAGATAATTGTACATAGATGGACCTCTCTGAACCTGCCCGAGAGTAAGAAGAATGCATTAAGTCCTTCTGAGATTCCATCACTGTTAGAAGTTTGATGCAAGCAACAGAGTACTTTCATAAATGTTTTCTGGGAGACGCTATGTATCTTTTCACAAGAAGATCCACCTGGCCTGATCCCTGTTGGTTATCCACAGTTAAAATACAATTTATCTCAATAGGCTTTGGTGGCTTCTTCAAAGAAAGCTTCTTGACGACTTGTTCTCTTCTCTTATTTTTCTGCTACTTGATTCAACGTATAGTGCAACCGGATCATTTTAGTGGATATAATATCTGTAGAAATGTTTTATTGGATGTAACAGATAGGGATTTGTACCCAAGAGGGAGAATTCTTGCAAACTGCTTCCCATTCTTCTTCCTTTAATGGAGCTTTCTATTTGATGAAAAGTCCTGAAGGACTTCAGGGCCCATAGTGATATATTTTCAGTCACCTTGAATATCCCATGTTGACAAGCTGAATAAAAACCTGAAATAAATAATGAACGAAGACTTAGTTGTTGTAGTAATTAAGATTATAATAATTAAACAAAAATGCTGTGACAGCTAAGCTACTCTACTTCACAAAGCTAGATGAGGATTATTTAAAGTAAAGTGTTTGGATAAAAAAACGAAAACCGGAATCCTATATAAGCATTATTTACAATAGAAAGCTGGCTAAAAACATATGAAGTGTGTAATAATCTGCAATTGAACAGCAATACATTTGGCCCTTTCTTAGAAATTTGCTTCTGGCTATCAGTACTATGATTCTAATATTGCTCATTTGAACACATTACTGGCACAATAGCCAGTTACATCCCATTAGTTTATTTGAAGAATACAATCTCTATTGAGCCCCAGTTGCCATGCTGTATGGATTGAAGCAATCACTGAGCAGTGTATGATGCATTGAAGAAATGAAGCAGGACAGTTGTCAGCTATGGGAGACATTTCCTAGCTGTCAAATATTTTTAGCCTGGGAAATTGGGAGGGGGTTCGGTTGGAGCAGTAGAAACAAAGTCATAACAACTTTCTGTGTTCAAGGTTGCTTGTATGCATCTGCTGAAGTATGAAGTCCGGTGGAAGATGAACCATTGATTGGGTTACTTAATGAACTTGTGGGTGTGGGGCAGGGCTGTGAGCTGCTAGCTGGGTGGAGAAAACCTGAAAGCTTCCAGATTCAGG
>JANHFM010010211.1:60523-75906 GCA_032468115.1 Grayia smithii
AAATTACAGTTATGAAGTAGCAACAAAAATAATTTTATGGTTGGGGATCACCACAACATGAGGAACTGTATTAAAGGATCGTGGCATTAGGAAGGTTGAGAACCACTGGTGTAAAGGCATTTAATTTGGGTTATAGTGTTTCTCACAATATTGAGTCAGAAGCCTGCTTAAAACTAACAAACATGCCGTAAAAATATTTGTATATTTTTCTATTTTCATGTAATAATACTAAGCCTTGCTCTAAAATTCAACATTTTGATCTAAACCCTGACTGCCCAGGAGCTGTAAGACATATAAACTGGATGGATGGATAATGGACAGATGAATAAATATTATTTTTCATGAGTCAGTCCACAAATTTCCAAAAATTTGTGCCAGGGGAGGCTCAAGATGATAGCTTGCTTGATCTTGTTTTTTTTTTTTAAAGATCTATTATAACCACTTCCCGATCTTTTGGACCATGAGTTTTATCAATATATGTAAAAAGGAAGGTGAAAATTGTTATCTACTAATCCATACTTGATTTCATTGAGGGCCGCATCAGGGTTGAGTTTGAGCTCAGGGGAATGGGGTGGGTGTGGCTAAAGTGGGCATGGCTAGTTTGATGTCACTCGTGTCAGGGGTGCCTGTAGTGGCCCAAGTACTCTGCCAGCAAAAACAGGCTCACAATCTGTTTTCAGCGGGGATGGCCTACTGCAACCCTCTGCCAGTGAAAACAGCGTGCGGCCCTCCCAAGCTCCGTTTTTTACTGGCAGAGGGTTGCAGGAGGCCGTCCAACCGAAAACAGAGATTGGGAGCCTGTTGTCACTGGCAGACACACTGCAGGCCAGTCCTGCATTTCCAGGATGGCCCCAAGGACTTGATCTAATCATCCCATGGGTTGCATACAGCCTGCAGGCCTTGAGTTTGACACCCCTATATTAATCAGTCCTCTAGTTTAGGGGTCCCCAATCATCAGGCTGTGGCCCACCAGTGGGCCTTGACTGTAAGAAACTGGGCTAAGGAAGCAGCGGTTGAGCATTGCACCTATGCAGCTCCATTTGTGTGAGTGGCAAGCATGCGTATCCACTGCTCATGCAAATTAAGCTGTGCAACTTGTCTGCCGCTCACGCATAACTATTTCCTCTCCCTCTCCCCCACCGCCAGTTCGCAAAGCTTGAAAGGATGGGGATCACTGTTCTAGTTACATTCTGTATACTATATGTTCAGGGGTAAATTTCCCCTTTTGAGGCTGTTCCAGGCTTTATGACTTTCTAAAACTGATTGAAAGCTATTCAGGAAGTGAGGCCTTTCTAGGATGTCAGTTGAAAAAACAGGAATTGTGTGTCACATAAAAATGAGGTAGTGAATTCTTAAACTGTTACAGGAAAGGGGCAGCGTATTATAGTATACAATATGGAAGTATCATATTTTTCGGAGTATAAGATGCACTTTTCACCCCCTAAAAGAGGCTGAAAATTTGGATGTGTCTTATACTCCGAATGTAGCTTCTTCGAAGCTTTTTTTCCAGCCCTAATGAGGCACTAGTGAGTAAAGCCTCTATGCTTGCCTGCTCCTTCCAACTCAGCTGTGCTTTAGAAGCTTTTTTTTTAAGTGATCTCCGAACTTTGACTGCTTTTCTCATTGCTTCTCAGTCTCCAAAGATCAGTTGTTCTTTAGATGTTTTTTATCCCCAAGCAGGGGATAAAAAGCGCTTGTACTCGCTCAAAACCAGCAAACTAATGTGCTGAAGCTAACCAGACTAAAGACGCCAGCCAGATGAATACCTGGTAGGCAGATTTTTTTCCCCCTATTTTCCTCCCCAAAAACTAAGCTGTATCTTATACTCCATAAAAACATGGTATATTGTAGCATATTGTTACTAGAATGAGGTAGCTACAAGAAGCTTGGAGAGACTGAACTTCAAAATTTGGATGAAGTTTTGTGTTTGACTGCTGCAAAAAGCTATTGCCAGGTTAATAAATTATCTCTTAAGATTTCCCTCCCAAGATTTATATATATATTTTAAATATTCTTTAGAATGATGTGAGTTGAATCTTTAGAGTTCCCAGTTGGGTAGTCTTTTCCTCCTGACCCATGCAGTCTCAATGTAATCTTTATTTGGATGTAGTTTGTAGGGCATCGTCACTGTATGCATGAGGAGTGCTTGTCCACAGGAATGAATTAAGTTTTGATAGTGACTGAATAGTTTTCTTAGTATTCTTAACAACTTTTAAGTGAGCGTGAATCAGTTGATAAGTGGCCAGAGGTAGGCTCGCTTTACAACACTGGTTTATCTCTGCCAGTTTTGTATAGAAATTTTGTACAAACTTTAAAAAACAAAAACAAAACAAGAAACAGATATAGCCCTAAAGATAAATGATCACTATCACATTTGCCACACATCCCATTCTTTCTGAAGGCTAAGGTGCCCCGTATTTGACCGTGGAATAATCTGTGGCTTTCTGTCTCCTCCCAAGTTGATTCCCACATATCATCATTATATGTTTACAGATGCCATATTAAAGAGATTTGATAAAGTGAGTCAGTTTGTGGTTTAGCAATAATTGAAGAAAAAAGGATGAGGAGGCCTTCCCAGTGAATTACTCATGTGTTGAACTACTAATCTATCTAATCTTGTAACCAGCCTTTCTCATGTAATCCCATTGTCCAAGAAGTTTACTGTGATTAAAAAGAATCTTGTAAAAGGAAAAAAATAAAATAAAAACAGAAACAGACTCAAAACAAAAACATGTCCTAAAATAGAAAGCTGTCATAATCTACCCTAATCTGGATGCAACCATGCGTGCCAATACTGTCTGATTTAACAGATATAAATTTTCTGCCCAGCAAGTGGAATGCTTGCCAGTCCAGGAAAACTAAATAGGTGTCACCCCCAAGAACATTCTCACTTTTACCCTGACTAATTGTGTCTCAATTACTATCCTAGTATAGCCTTCAATACAATGCTAATCCATTTTATATAGGCCAAGGCTGGTAAAATATAATTCGCAGCAATCTCAACCAGCATAGCCAGTGGTAAGGAATGCTAGGAGCTGTGTTCCAAAGCTCATAAATTAGCTATCCCACTTATAGATGCAGTGGCTGGGGAACATGTTGTGGAAAGCTAAAATTAGACATATTATGGTCTACTGTAATATATGAATCAGTAGTATCCCTGAAACACAAGAGAGCAGACATAGCATCACGGTCAAGTTACTTACCTTTGTGAGTGCAATTCTGGCTTACAAAAAAGCTTCAAGCAGAGTTTCAATTTCATTCCCACACCTGCCATATTACAGATTTTGACTCGGCAGTCACTGCTAGTGTATACCCAATTAAAACCCTAAGAAATAGGATTTTTGCATAAAGCAGCTGCTGCTTTGTATATATTACGTAACAGAAGAGAAGCGGTCTCTCATATAATTAGACCCTATGCTACAAATATTTCAAAATAGTTCATTGATCTAGTCATTCATCAGAAGGTTAGATTTAAACGAAAATAAATCCAGTTATGTACTGGACTTAATTACCTTATCTAAGTCATGGGAGCATAATTTATGATCCCTTGTTATACCTTAGGTATACCGTATATGAACCACAAACGTCTGGAAAACTAGATGGCAGAAAAAAGTTACAGAAAACTAAAATTCAGATTCCAAGAAATGATAATTAGATTTTTATACCCTAGTCCAGTGGTGGCGAACCTATGGCACGCATGCCACAGGTGGCATGCAGAGCCCTCTCTGTGGGCACGTGCACCATCACCCCAGCTCATCTCCTGTGTTTCTCCATGGCATTTCTTGTCATCGTTTGCAGGGAAACAGAAGTTTCCCTGCAAACGACAAAACAGAAGCTCACAAAGGAAAAATATCTCGCCTCTTGCAGAGCTGCTGGTGTTGTGAGTGTTGTGATGCCCTGCCTCCCAGCTGGTGTTTCGCTTTCCAGCGCACGCGCCTTCCGGTTTGGACATTCAGTCCTAAAAGGTTCACCATCACTGCCATAGTCATTGTACACATAGCAATTCACCAAGAGGGAGTGGCATAACAGTCCTGGGAGAGCCTTGGGAGCTACTGCACACTTCTCTCCAACCGCCACTGACTTCAGGGCAACACAGCATCCCATCCAACAGTTGAGTGATTTATCTCTTTCAAACACAACTAGCAATAAGGCCAAATATATAAGCACTCTTAGCAGAGTGTATTGTGACTAAGTGACTGAAAGAATTTCACACATTCCTCAAAGTAAACAAATAGTAACAATGGTGGGTATAACGATTATAGTTAAGTTGTAGGTTAGAAAAGCTATATGGAAAACAGAACAAAGCTCCTTAGTCTTTAAGAGCATGCAAACAAGGAGATAATCCTTCATCACACAATCATTAAATTTTTCAGGAGCATTATCCTATTTTGATTCTGGCTCTTTTATTCATTTTTAAAGCCGAAATAGCTTCACAAGAGGGCCAAAAGAGGCATTAAATTAACTACCTTTGTTACCTTTAAAATGAAGACTTAGCAACATCTGAAATCCAGACAAAATTCTGCTGCAGAGGTATTTTGTGAATACAATTGGTGATAAAATTGAGTCAACTGCTCTTAATCCTTTTCATCTCATGTAGCCAACTTATAACAAAATGCCATGGGGGCAGATCTACTGTATACGCTGCCAAGAACAGATTCCAAAGCACCATTTCCTAGCATTCAGTGTTTATTATTTTGCCATAATTGCCATAATTCCTAGTCAATTTCTTTGACAAGATAAGATTCATTCTGAAATGAATTTACATTTAATGGTATGTAAAAAAAAAGCTAATAGGATTAAGCATTGCACATTTTAAAGGACATGCACAATTCATAATTTTGATACAAGATGTTCCCTTTTATTTTCACTCATACTATTTTCCCAGCATAGAAGACAGAACTACCTAGGAACCCTTTGGCAAAATAAAGACCCCCAAAAATCACCAAACTTCTCCACAACCTCAGAACCCCAACAAAAAAACCACCAATGAAATATATTATTTTAGCTTTCTTATTTTCTTATTCTGATTTTATATGTGTGCGTAAATATATGCATACACAAACATGCACACCTACACATACAAACACAAATTTAACTCGTCATGAAAGAAAGCATACTGCCAAAGTGGCAGTGGGGATACAGGATTGAGAAGACCACACACTGATTTCAAATGTCTTTGGAGCCCGTCAGAAAAAGATGCCCATTTTCTCCATTTAGCCAAACTTCATCTGTGGTTCCATGAGTTGTTTCTTCACGTTTCACATGGTCAAATAATAACACAGGCCAAAAAAAAAAAAATCACGAGACTGGATAGTTTTTAAATTATCTTTTAGGCCTATCTAAGTCATCAATAGCTGCTAGTAGTTTCTGCTTAGCTTTTTTGTTGATGTGAGATCCCAGACAAACATTCACCAAATTGGTCAGTTGCTTGGTGGAATATTCCTATACAAAGGAAACAAATCACAGTTCAGTTTCCAGCAATCAGAATATAAGTGCCCAGAAAAAAAAATATTATAGCAAAAAAGTATATTTTTCACCCCAAACTGCCATTTTGGAAAAAATGCTGAACAGGGACTGAGGTGGGTATTGTTTATGGTACAAATGTCTGAAGAAAATACCAGTAGAAGGGTAGCAGCTTACTAGGGGCTGGTTAGTTAAAAGTTGGATAGCTTGAAATTCTATGAATAGTTTAATATCCTATAGCATTTAAAATTCATTTTGCACTCCTCAGGGAAAAACATGTCAGATTGGCTTAAGATTCAGAGATACTATAAAAAAAAATTTCAAGAAATCCTGTTCACATTTATAATTTAGTTCTGCCAAAGGGACTAGAGAACAAATTATCAATGCTGAATCTGATCAAAAGAAATAGACTATGATGCATGCAATGAATTATTTCAATCCTATAATCCTTAAAGATGTTCCAGGACACAAATGCTTGTTTAAAGAGCACAGTCTTTCCACTTAAATATTGCCAGAGCATTTGATTGATTATTTGAATCAGATTTTTTGAGGTAAAACAGCAAAGAAAAGTAGTCCATTTACTTATCCCCAAGAAAAGTAAATGTCTAGCTAGACTGAAAGCAATCCAGAATTACCACTTAGGTCTGCTCAACCGCAAACATAAGCAGCTGCAACTCTGCTGATAAAAGCAGGTAAGACTTTAACTTTATTGTTTACAAATTCAAGTAAGGCAATATTAGGCAAAAAGAACAAATGAAAAAGAACCATTTTTATTAGAACTATTCAAGTTCTGTTATTGATTACTTGTTTGGAAACAGGCTGAAAGATTTGTGGATGACATGTGGGGGGGGGAATGGGGGATGAGGAACAGGGACAAAACTTCTAAAGGTTTTATTGCTTTATTACCCAAAATGAACAGTCATGAGATTCTTTCATATTTAAACATTAGCAAAGAACTAATTATTTGGACTCACCAGTATATCAGTATAAACCTCCCTCCCAACAGATCCAATCCAACGAGAAAACCTAAAAATCAGTTCTTACTCTGTGTTCCTTGATCCAACGTTCCATGTCATTTTCAGTCAAATAATAAGCTTTAATATAGGTCTCCACAAATTCCTTGTCTGGAATAGGCCTAATATCTGTGAGTTTCTCCAGCTTCATTAAAAACTGTTGAAAATCCAATTGCATCAGAGCACGACCTTCATTGCTACACTTCTTGACGTTGGCATAACTAGATATTTAAGGAAGCAAGGGATAAGAAGTCTGGTTCCATGCTTTTATTTTCTGAAGATTGTGATTGAATTACAAGGGGAAATAGCAAAAGGTCATCCAGGAATTCAAGGTTACTATGGATAGTTCTCATTTAATGGCCAGTGTTTAGCAACTGTTTGAAGTTATAACAGACCTGCCCAGAGCTACTTATGACCCATTTTAAAGACTGAAGCCAGAAGATCGCATTTTGGATGGTTGGCAACTGACTTGCATTTATGACCATTTGCACATGACCACAATTTTTGGCATTTTTCCCTATTTCCCTATTTCCTTATTTCCAAGGTTTACTTCTGATTTCAAGCAAAAAAGTACCCATTGGGAAAATAGGTACTTTAACAATTGCCATGTCTGGCAATTGTCTGGCAACAACCATGGCAAACAAGGTTGTATAATTAGGAATGGTCACACAGTGATTCCCTTAACGAACACCATGACGTATGATCATATTTCCAGGCTCAATTACAATGGTAAATCAAGGACAGTATCAGGGTTCCAAGTAACACCTCTAACCCCAAGGCTCGAAGTTCCATTTTATTAGAGATGTCATATTGGCAAATCAGGGAAAACTGAATCTTACTCGGAATCACATTAGAATAGGAGTTATTGCTTCTGAACATACATGCAAGGAAATGATTTTGGAATGCATCTAAACCTTTTAATCAACACGCATTCTAAAATATACTCCAAGAATTTGCAGCAACAGCTGGTCTTTTTTGAATACAAGTGTTATTCACTAATAGATAAAATTCTTACGCATACATCCAAGTTATATGCTCAGCTGAATTCAGCAATTTAACTTCACATAAGACATATGGCAGGCAGTTTACAAGTATATTATAATTATAAAACAAACAAAATTCTAAGATCACTAAGACTACTAATTAAGTCTGCAACGCCACATTTTTGATCAAGGGTGGGCAACGTTAGGTAGCTGGGGGTTATGGTTATAAGACTAGAAGAGAAAGAGAGCTAGGACTTGTGGGAGGAATGCATTATATGAATAAAAAACTTTGAGTCCAACTATGAGTTTAATATTCATTTCAAAAAGACTATTCAAATAGCACTTACCCTTCTACAATTGTTCTATTGGCTAGCCGTATGCAGTGTTCCCAAAGAATATTTGAAACTGGCAATGGAATACGAACCCTCTTTGACACTTCATTCATTCTCTTGTTAAACTGTTCAAATTCCTAAATTATATAAAATTTATATAATGTATAAATTTATTAAATGATGGTGAAATATAAAGTAAATGCTAATAAATATACAGCTAAGCAGAAAACATGCAAACATAGAAATAAAAATTACACAAACTGCCAGACAGTTGATGGGCATTCTAGAGCAGCTTTTCCCAACTGGCACCTCTTCTTATTTAAAAGAAATAAAATTTCCTGTATTCCTGACAGCCATATTTTAGACTCAAGGGTTGAAGTTACAATACATCTCAAGACTAAGTTTGAAAAGGCTGACTCCTATCACCTTTTTGTATATTTCAGTTCTCGTTGAATAAATCTGTTTCTAGATAAGAAGGTTAGTAAGGGTCATGAAGAAAACCTGTTTTATGATGTATTAACTGCTGATTATCTATGTATGGAAACATTTTGTTCATGTAACTGATGAAACTGATTTATGTCTAATGAGGCTGTACTAACTGCATCCAAGCTATTAAATGCTCTAGCTTACTGAGCTAGAGTTGCTTATAGTTTACCTATTTATTTACTACAATGTGCTTAATACAACAAGGCTGAAAGCTTCTTACTGAAGATACAGTATTAAAATATGAACAATAACAAAACAATTGCAGCCTGAAAAATAGCTAGAACATCCAAGCCCATTGCAGAAGGTCTTGATTATCATAGGGCAGATTCTGAAAATGCTAGGATCGAATAGCTTTTGAAAAGACCAATAGAGTAAAATCCAACCTGATCACAAGAAGGCTACTGTTCCATATTAAATTTTGTAAAATGTGCATTTATATTTGCTAACTATTTTTATATTATAAATAGGAATCCAGTAGAATACCATGTTTCCCCCCAAATAAGACATCCCCTGATAAAAAGCCCAATTGGGCTTTTGAGTACATGGCAATAAGGCCAAGCGCTTATTTCAGGGTTCAAAAAAATATAAGAAATATATTTTCGGGGAAACACAGTAAAATATTTGTAGTTCAGTGTTGAATTGTGGGGCCCTTGGTGAACTCTTCATTTGGTTGTTTTCATGCAAATGAAATGTTTCATTACCAAACTAGGTAACATCATCAGTGCTAGTAGGGAATGGGTTTGTTCTCATTTTATATTCTAATGGTTTGCTGTCAGCATTGGTGAGAGTGGTCTTGGTGATTCCTTGATTGGGTTGTTGTTTACTGTTTGTCAGTTCCTTGACTGAAGTATTTTTGTTTCTTGATTATTGATTTAATATTAATCTCTGCTCATCTGAGTGTTGATTGCTAATGAGGAGCTGTTTCAGGTTTTTTGTTTCTTTTCTGAGTCTTTTGATTGTCTCTTTTGAATGGTACATAGATATTGTTTATGTCTATGTGCCTGTTGATGGCCAATTTGTCAAGAGTGCCAGGTTTCCAGGAATACTGTTTTTGGACTTGGCTTGATCTAAGATGCTCACAATTTCCCAGTTGAAACTATGATTGAGTCTGTTCATATGTTCTAAGATTAAGGAGTTTTCATCAAGTCTTTTGCTAGTTGGTATTAATGAATATGCTCTGATAGCTTTCTGTCTGTTGGGCCTACATAGTGGCTATGTAGGCCACTACAAATTTACATTGTATGTTGTTAAATGATTCCTGTTTTTCCCCTCTGGAACTGATAGGTCTTTTGGTTTACTTATGATGATTTGAAGGGCTTTAGATGATTTGTTTGCTATGGTGCCATGTGGTTGTAATAGGAATCCAAGTAATATTGGGCTACTCTCACCTAGTGGTTTTTTTATTATTATTTTAGCTTAGTGTGCAATCCTCCTCAAGGATTTGTCTAAGTGTATAGAAGACTTCAAACATGATGGAAAATCAGACATGCATACAGCCTTCTTCTAGATTCTAGAGAATCTAAAGATTCTGTCCAATCTTTCAACTGAAAGATTTAAAAGGCAGCTAAACCTGTGAGCATACATATCCTGGAATCCTCCTTTATTCATGTCCCAGGTTATGTAGAAAACTGTACTTATATTCATGTTAATATAGCTATAACTTTCCTTCAAAGCTCCAACTGAATACAGAAGTGAGTTGTTAGATCCGGCGCTGGCTGAAAAGAGACGCGACAGCGAGGTCTGTTCAGCACTTTTATTAAAGCAGGATCAGTGAAAGAACGGCTGGCTGGCTGCTGGGGCTCGCCTTATATTGAGCTCCGGCAGCCTGGCTGGCCAATGACAGCTATTAAATTTTCCCGCCACTTGACTAACCAATCAGCGGTGGATATGCAAAAGAAGGGTTCCTTATTAGGACGTAACAGAATACACACAGCATTCTCCACTCTAGTGTAAAACACTCAGAACATTCATACAACAGCAGCAAAGTGTGTTCCTTAACCATTAAAATGGGAAACATTCACTAGGAATAAAAACTTATTTGGTACTATAAAGTATGAATGGAGGAACATGTGGCAGGCAGAAAGACAAGACTTCACTGATTATTTGGCAAATCAAAGTCCATGCCTTTTAGCCAAGCAATGCAAACAGAAAGATAAAGAAGCACTACAGAATTATGCATATTTATTTTTCAGTATTCAAAATCACTGAGCCTTATTCCAGAATACATATGCTCATGAAGTATTAGGACTTTTAAGTAAGCATGCAAAAAATTCTTTAGCACACCCATAGAAACCACGTTGAAATGGACAGGCAAAAAGGAAATTGCAGTAGACTGAACTGTGATTGTACAGTAGTTAGAATGCAGTACTGCAGGCTACTTCTGCTGAGTGCCAGCTGCCTGCAGTTTCAATTCCCACCAGCTCAAGGTTGACTTAGCCTTTCATCCTTTTGAGGCAGGTAAAATGAGGAGCCAGATTGTTGGGGGCAATATGTTGACTCTGTAAACCGCTTAGAGAGGGCTGTAAAGCACTATAAAGCGGTATATAAGTCTAAATGTTATTGCTATTGACTTCAGTAGTAATTGGATCTCATCTTTTCAGCACTGATTAAATTATAAGTGGCATGGTATGTTTTTTTCTCTATATTATTATGTGGGACCACATCTTGGCGTTCTAATTAAAAGAATATTACAATATTTCTGTTAAGATTCATAGACTGAACATTGGTGAGAATCTTTCCTTATGCTGCCATATTATTTAAACATGGATAGACAAAAATGAAGCAAACTGAAGGAATTAAATTACTGAAGAAAGAATGTATTGCTTTCAACATGGAACAAAGCTTTTATATTAATAACTTACCTCTTAGTTAGAAACTTTTAAGTGTGAAGTAATTAAAAATATACTTACTTTTAAGAGTGAATCGACATAAATATTGTGTTGTGACATGATTTCTTTCACATCCCACTTCATATTTGCCATCTGAAGTAACATCTGTTCATAATCAATTGCTTTAGCAGCTACAATCCAGTAAATAGGCTTACGTAGTTCACTAGCTGTTGAAACTGTCTGAAAAACAGTTAGAAAAGTTTTTTTCAAATTCTATTGCAGTAATTACATTAAGAACCAGAATGCATTAAGTAAATGGCACTAATTATTGTTAGGCATTTAAAGGTGTTTCTTTACAAAACCAATAAATAACACACTCAAAATTACAAAAATAAAATAAAATAAAATGTATTCAGAATCCTGACCTGTGAGTAGAATTGTTGAAGAAAAGGCTTCTTGGCCGGAGGCATTACAGCATCAAGATGGGACTGGAGGAACTCAAATTGTTCAGCCAAAAATACTCTAAAAACAAAACAGTGATGGGCTGGGTTTTTTTATTGGGATATATTATTTGATATATTTTTTAAAAATTTTTGTAAGTCACCTCAAGTCACCTATGTGTGAGTTGGGTAGCTATATAAATTTGTTTAATTAATTAATTAATATAGAAAAGTTACTAAGATCAAAATCTGACTGTTTTGCATTTGGCAGATAATGGGCCTATTTAGAATGGGTGCCTATCAATATTGTATCTGCAATTACTTACTTATTCAAAGCATTTATATGGCTGCCCATCTTAAGCAACTCTGGGCAGTTTACAAAAAACATAACATCAATAAGTAAAACAATCATAAAATAAATAAAGCTAAAAACAAAAACCCTGTGCTGTAGTCATCCCATTTGGGATGCCCCTACAGCAGACTCTCTTACTCTCCTTCCATGCCTTCCAATCCCAGCACCTCAGTAAAAAAGCTACAACTTAAAACCCTTTGAAAGGCTGGATCGCTGACAGAAGGGTGTTTTACAAGATAGGAGCTTCTATGAAAAAGCAGGGTCTTTTAGGTCCACTAGATGGCAAAACTTCAGGGAAGGGACCAGAAGCATGTCCATCTTATCTGATCTAATGGAACAGGGATGTCAAACTAATTTTCTTTGAGGGCAGGATCAGTATTGTAGTTCTCCTCTGCAGGCCGGGGGGGGGGGGCACACCTGCAGCACCCTGCCAGCCAAAAGGGATCATGGGGGCCACCCGTGCAGCCTCTCGCACCCCATTTTTACCTAGACAGCCTCCTGCAGCACTTTGCCAGCCAAAATGGGGCCTGCACACACATTCCCCACACACCATTTTGGCCAGTAGAATGCTGCAGAAGACCATCCAGGCCGAAAATGGGGTGCCCCATTTTGGCTGCCAGAGGTGCCATGAGCTGGTCCTTTGCTAATTCCAGGCTGGCCCCACGGCACAAATTTAAGATTTGAGTTTGACACCTCTGTAGTGGAACAAGTGGATATTCTTAGAGAAAGCACCTTGAATTGCACCTAGCAGAAAACCAGGAACCAGAGAACCTTGCACAACTAAGGTTTAATATGGGCAAATCTATGGATATCCAATACTTTGTGTGCCATTGTGCTCTGCACCATTTGTAACTTTTAAATGGTCTCCAAGGGCAGTGCCATGCCTTTCTTAGATTTAAGGAGAAAATGATCAAATTAAAAAACAAGTGGGTGTATGCTAACATTCTCCATCTCTGGTACCTTTCAGGTATAGGAAGTTTTTCTGAGGTGGGCCAGGAAAAAATTGGCAGACTTTATTTTGTCCTGCTTCAGTTTTATTTATTAACAGATGCCTAAGCTAATTTATAATATATCTTTCAACTGATTTTAAGAAGCAGAAACACTTTTGAGGATTCTTAACGTACAAGGATTCTGTGGCTACCACTCTCTCTGCCAAGCCATAAAGACTGTTGCTGGATGTCAAGACTACAAGATGACTTAGATGTGGCATTGGAACTTTTTCCTTTCTTTCTTCAACAGCAGTCAGTGTTCCAGCAGCATCAGAGGACACATCCTACAAAAGAAGTAGGGTAGGAGAGTATGGGAAAGAAATTACATTGACTGGAAATATAATGAAATGAACTTAATTAAGGTAATAGTCAGATAATATGAAGACAATCATCAATAGCCTTCAGTAGTCCTGAGCTAGCATAATTAATAATAAACTCTGCATTTTCAGGGCATAAGTTAGCATATTTTACTTCTTCTGACAGAATTTCACATTACCTACAGTATCTTCAGCTCTGAACGTTCTTTTATGAATAACAATATCTTCTAACCCATGATTCTGATGCATTTTATGAGCATAGTATATAGAAATTTTGTTACATTGAGTAGAACATTCTTATTTCTTCTGAGACCATACTTTTATAGTATTTCAGTGAAGATCATTAGAACCTAATTAGAATTTATACATCACAGTCCTTGGGAACTCCTTTATTACTCTAAAAAATAAATGCACTTTTAGGGGTGAATCAAATTAGGATTGCAGAAAGAAAAACTTCAGGAAAAATCAATAATGCTTTCTCATAAAATATTCTATATAATTGAAAATATAACCTATACTATATGTAATGTAGGAAGATTCTGAGAATCATTATCTATATTGACAATTAAATGGAAATACAGATCACATTCAGAATTGAGTTAGGCTGCAGCAGGAAACTTGAGAGCTACAGTGCGCTCCCTTTCACTGAACATGTTTAAATGGAGCTAAATAGTCATCTATGGGAAATATTTAAATCTGAAAGCCTGCAGTGAATAAAAGATTTTGATGGCCTAAATGGCCCTTCCAACTTTACAATTCTGCGATTTTAAGAATTTTTTCCCAGTGCACTGCTGGGAAAGACTCTCTCATCTTATACAGAACAGGGCTGTTCTAAACAAAGCACCCTGGAGGATGCCAAATTATTGGTTGGGTAATTTCGCACTAATGGAATTTAGCATTTGGAAACCATAGACATGCAGTAAATAAACCATTATAAACTTTAATGCAAAGCACAACCAGTATAAAACGTTGTAACTCAGAGGTTATATGGTAGTTCAGAACTATTTTCATCCTTTCATCAGTACTGAAACACTCTCCTATGTGCTTGTTTTTTTATCTATATAATTTTTTTTGTTTTTTAATATAATATTTCCATCTTCAATTAAACAGTGTGTTATCTGGGTACAAATATCTTTGTAAAATGATAATCAAGATTTACAACTATATTCATTACATTAACTTTAATTCTATAATATTAAAATGATATTTAACGTAATAATCATAATATTTACTTCTATCTCTTAACATATTTTCTTTATTCCACTCATTTTTTCTTTTGTTTCCCTGTTTCTAACTTCCATTTTTGTTATCTAACCATTGATAAAATAAGTCCCATGTCCTATAGTATTCAGTTTGTTCTTGCTCCTTAATCGCTAGTGTTAATCTATTCATTTCTGCACATTCTAATATTTTTCTGATCAAATTCTCATCTGTGGGGATTTCTTCAATTTTCCAATTTTATGCAAATACAATTCTAGCTGCAGTTAATATATGGATAATTAAATATACGTCCCCCTTACTATATTTTTCGGGTAAAGCCCCAACAAGAATATCCATTTTAATTTTCCTTTTTGTTCTTTCCATTTAACTTTTATTGGATTGTGGTCTGCCCAGTTACTTGTTTCTATATTTATTTCTTGTATGTTAGATTTTAGTTCAGTTGACATCCATATCATATTCTTGACCAAGACATATGCCTATTTGAATAGAATAAATATTGATTTTCCTTAGGATGTATCTCTCGCCATACATCTTGGATACCTAGTTCTTCCACCATTTTAAAGAAAGCCTTTGGAAGTGTTTTTATAGCTTTTTTATTTACTTTCCTAGTTTATAATCCAGTTCCGCATCTACAATTACATTATAGTTTCCTACTATACATATATTTTCATATTCCAATTCTATTATTTTCTTATGAAGTTTACCATAAAAGTCCTCTTGACTGCTGTTTGGTACATAAATTGCTACCAAGAGTATCTATTTGTAATTCATTGTCATCTTCACCATCAAAATCCTCCCTTCTTCATCCGTAAAAATTTTCTTAACATTTATTGTTTTTTTTATGTAAAGGGCTATTCCTCTCTTCTTATGTTGTGATAAAGAGGTATATACCGTAAATTCCGGCGTATAAGACGACTTTTTAACCCATTAAAATCTTCAGATAAGTGGGGGGTCGTCTT
>JANHFM010010211.1:99521-113455 GCA_032468115.1 Grayia smithii
CAGGATGGGATGCTTTGGAAGAGGGGTCGTCTTATACGGCGAGTATATCCCAAACTCTTTATTTTAAGTGGAAAAGTAGGGGGTCGTCTTATACGCCGGGTCGTCTTATACGCCGGAATAGACGGTACATTGCATTTTTAGTTTGTCATTGTGGCCTCTGTGATTCACACATATGAGTTTATTATTGCACAGAGTCCTGTAATGGAGCCTTCAAACATCATACGTTCAGCATGTTTATCTTAAATTGATCAATTCCTTTTTTTATCATCTTTTTTAAAAAATTAGTTTTTTTCATATGTCGTTTAATTAAATCTTGAAGTTATGCCCTAGGAGAATTTTTTTTAGGAAAGGATTATTTAGAGCAGGGGTGTCAAACTGGTGGCATGCCCATCCCAACTCTGCAAATGGGAAAAAAGTCACACAATGTCATGTGACAGCAACATGATACCTGTGATTTAGATACCTTTGTGTTATTCATGAAGGTTTGTTATATGGTACAACTAGCTTGGTGAATATTTAGAATAACATGGTTCCTGAATCAAATTTCAGGCCCCAGGCCTGAAGTAGCATTGATTATGCTTGATTCTGTCCTGGTACCTGAAGGCTATGAAGAGGGAAATGCCTGCTAGGTTGAGGGTGAGTTATAATATCCTCTTCCTCTTCCTTGTTCCTTGTTCCTTGCTCAAACCCAAAGGCTCCCAATCCATACATGTACAATCTACAGTCTTCTCCAAGAGGACTGCTAAACCCTCTTCCTGTACTCCTAACCAGTCCTTTGTCACTGGATTGGTGATGTACTCACTCATCTAGCATTCATTACTCTAATTTAAATCACTGCTTTATTTTCATGTTGTTACATATTTGATGGCTGTGCTCTTTGAGTTTTTCATTTCCTACTACTTTGATCTGCCAGCTTTTCATATAGCCTGTATAGTGGTAGTCATCTCAGATGCTGAGGTTTGATCCTTCATACTGTATCTGGTCCTGCATACAGATGAAGGACCTCATATTGCTTAAGAATTTCAACTTGTCAAAAATGTTTTTTGTTATCTTCTTTAATCAAAATCTGAATCTCCTTGTATGACAGCCACTTCTTTTGGAAGGTATACAATGAGGTTATTGATTTATAAGCATCTGACCTTCCTTTAGTAAGAAAAGTCCAGCAGCAGGTAAATAGCTGTGGTACTTTTTGGAGGGGCTATTTGTCAAGTCACAAAGCTTATCTATCTACCTTGATTTTTTCATATAAATGTTCTACTTGTATATTTATTAGGAACTGAGCAAGGAAGCATTTGTGCTCTAAGAAAAGTGATGAAGCATACCAAAACTTTAACGTTGATTTATAAAGTTCCTAGTGGTTTCTAGGAAGTATAGAATTGATTCATTTTGTACAAATAACTGGAAGAATTACACTCAATCTGTAAAAGACTAATTTTGCTCTGACTGCATAAGTGAGCAGAAGAGTGATTCAGAATTTTATATTGAAATTCCTATACGTTTGAATGCATTGCAAAAATCATATATAAATTTTCAGCAAAACAACTTTAGAATATTGAGAACAAAACAGAATATTGGAGTATATTTTAGAACATATTGGTGGCTATAATACTAAATCTGACTCTTAGGAAAGAGGTTAATGATTAGACTAAACTAAACCATGTGTATTTGTGAGGATCCCTATGATACTAAAACAAGGTTTATCATTTTACAGAGAGGCAGTAGTGATGCCCCAAACTTGAAACATTTTGCTTCAAAGAACTATATTTTTGAAAACTCCAAAAGGCATATCCAAAAGGCTTGTCAGAAATACTGCTTTTATTTTTGTCCACAAGAAATGTTAACAGGTAGATCTAGTGAACAGGCTTATATTTTAAAGGCCAAACAGAATGTTTTAAACATTTATATTTTTTTAGTTGTCATATATTGAAGTTTTCCAAGGGAAATAAAATTAAAAAACAGAAATAAAACTCTTAAATATTGCAAAATTGTTAAAATAGTTTAGAAGCTTCAAATAAAAAAATCAGAGACATATTTACATACTTACAAACTTACAAATGTAGTAGATGAAACAAACAGCAGCAGAAAAAAATAATTAAAAGGACAGAACAAAAAGATACTTAGTAAACACCAAAATGAAGGGATAGTTGCCAGCTGAACTTTTACCAGCCTACATTGGTAAACACAAACTCCCAATTCATTTTTTCACTAAATGAATCACTTGAAAAGATAGAGAGGTTTACTTGTAAACATATCACTTTCAAAATTTCTGGTTTACTATTCTAAATATTTTAAATTAGCCAGGTTTTTTTTCAAAAGCTGTCAATCTTTTTTCATATAAGAAGCCATAAACATTATAGAGATTGTTCCAGTGAAAGTGCTGCTTTTGTGCTCAGCAATATCTCTGCTGATTTTTAAAATGAAAAATAGGAAGCACATGATTATCCATTCCAATCTATTTTCTCCAGATAGAAGAGCCATCCATTAACAAAACCTCCATTTGCTGGCATGGGCTTTAATTTATTGGTTCCCATCCAGATCATTACCACAGGCAAGCAGTGTTGTAGAATACTCACTTCTGAATATCTCACTAGGTGTTGATAGAGGAGGGGAAAAGAGCTGCCTTGTGTATTGTTGTACATTACATTATTTCAGCAGATTTATTTCTATATTTAGTTTAATATCGTTGTTAAAATAGTATAGGAATGAAAAGGGAATGAATACAAAAGGATGAAAATGCTGTAGTGTTTGGGAGAATCAAATATCATTCCCCTGATTTTTATCTGGCAAAGATGATTCCCCAGAGTGATCAAGTCAGTTCCAATTAAGCCTTTGCAGTGTTTTGCATTTGATGATGAAAAATATATCTGTTATGTATGAGGGGGGGTTGTTATAGCATCTGTATGCAACTTCTTGTATCAGCTGCGTCTTTCCCAGGATTATATGACTTTCCTGTGCAACAGAATGACATTAAGAAATGCAGTATTAAAGGATAAAGTAGCTTTTTCCTTTTTATTGGAAAATTCATAGTAGCTTTACTACTAGGCATTTTACTATAAAAATGCATAACCATGGAAATGCCTGTTTCACAATATAAGGTGGGAAAAGATATAAAAATGTTATAACTTTATTTTTATATAAGTTTTTAGAAAGACAGATAAGTAGATGAATGCATTACTTTTCTTGCACTTGTGGCATTTTCTTTATATATAATTTATATAGTAACTACAGATCATCTTGTCTAGTAATTATTCACTTATTGTCTCATAAATATAGCCATGCAGAATATAATGGTGAATATCCTTCATTAGAGGTTATCCATGTGGAAATAGACAAAATAAAGATAAACAGTCATCCTGATTAAGTATATTGGCGCAACGAATCTTTAAGAAGTAATAGATGTCAGTATAAATAATGAATGATATTGGTTTAATTAGAGCTCAAGAGAATATATAATCCATGTAATTTATGAATACCATCATGTTATTATTTATTCTTAGAAACCACATAGATAGATTTTCTTTATGACAATCTGTCCCTAAGCCTGGTCATCCAATGGTGCACTCATCACCACTGTAACCATCCATCTTGATGCTGCTTGTCCTCTTCTTTTTCCTTCCGTTTTTCCAAGCATCAGAACCTTCTCTAGAGAGCTAGGTCTTCTCATAATGCGTCCTAAATAGGATAATTTGAGCCTGATTTTTTTGTGTGCTAAGTGAAAATTTTGGGTTGATTTGTGATTTATTTATTGGTTTTTTTTGGCTTTCCCATCACTAAAGTTCCAAAATGTCTATACTCTTCCTATCCTGCTTCTTCATGGTCATCTTTTGTTTCCATAGAGTATCACAGAGGGATACCATTGGTTGTATAATTCTGCTCTTTGTAGGTATTTAAATGTTTGCAAATCATGGCATTTGCATATCTTTTCCAATAGCAATAGCGCTTAGACTTATAAACCACTTCATAGTGTTTTACAGCCCTCTCTAAGTGGTATTACAGAATCAGCATATTGCTCCCAACAATCTGGGTCCTCATTTTACCAACTTCATAAGGATGGAAGACTGAGTCAAACTTGAGCCTGATGAGATTCGATCTGCCAAACTGCTGGCGGCTGGTGATCAGCAGAAGTAGCCTGCAGTGCTGCACTCTAACCACTGCACCACCATGGCTCATTTTCCAAGCCTTTACATCTGCTCTATCAAATGCTAGTCTGTAGTGTATACTGCTTGTTCTTTACTATAGATGGTTGAACTTAAAAGGCACAAGCTATCCATCACTTTGATATCTTTGTTGTCAATTGTAAGGCCAGTTGTTGTACTTACTATCATTAGTTTGGCTTTATTTATATTTAATTTTATCCCATTTTTCACCATGCTCCATTTATTCTAGAGTTTGCAGATAATTTACATTTTTGGCTATCTAGTATTGTCAGGATGGCAGGTTATTGATATTTCTTCCTCCAATTTTAAAATCACATTCACCTTCTTTTAATCCAGGTTCTCTTAATATAAACTGAATAAATAAAGGGAGTATACAGTCTTCTCACACTCCTTTGCCAGCCTGAAACCAGTTTCTTTCACCATGTTCTGTACTATCCATACTGTATATATATGACATGAGGCCAGTAAAATGTTCTGGGATTTTTCAGAACTGCTAGATATAAATGATATACCCTTAACTAAGAAGTATGAAGATGTTTGGCTGCAGAGGAAGAGTGCTTGGAATTATAAAAGTCACATGATTTGGCTGAACTGTGCTAATATCAATTATAATATTAATAGTACTTGGAATAGTACCTTTAGTACTTGAAATAGTACTTGAAATAGTACCTTTGTTCAGTATTAATATTGTTAGATTGTCTTATTGGTATTAATTTCTTAGAAACATAGTTAAATATATTTTAGTTAAATACTCTCCCTTTCCCTTTTCCAATCATTTCCCATTCCTTCCTTCCCATATTTCATCTTTCCTGTCTTGTATTCCCTACCCCCCACCTGCACCCCAACGCATTCTATTCACTGTCAGGAAGGGATACCCCCGAAGAACCATTTCAGCTCAATCCGGCATCGCCAGCGGCTAGTGGAACCAGCAGCTACAAAAGTGAGTGGGCTAAAGGGAAATTTAAATGTATCAAACAAGGGAAATATTTCGTGGCTTTCATAAATGTATGCTGGATATTTTACATTAATACTGTTGTTAATCATAGGCAGCTGGTGTCCTTTGGGAACTGTTAGACTAGTGTAAGTTACTGTGAATACAGGAGTCCTTTCAGAAACATTTTGCTCCAAAATCACAGGTGTAGTTTTTGGATTACTATCAAAGCTAGCTCATTCAAGAAATCCATATTATGTATTTAGGCAAGAAATGACATTTTAATGGATATCTTCTTCTCCTTATTGTTTGCTTTTCCTAAAAGATTATTTTATCTTTATAGTCACATCCATATCAAATTTGGGATGAAAGTTATTCCTGGAAATAATTTAGGATTGCAAAAGATTTATTTTCCATCAAGCTGCTACAGAGTTCAAGTAGTGGGTTGTAACTGTTATCCATTGGCTAATGACTGAGTTTTTTTGAGGGGTATATAACCCCTCCTCCTTCCTGGTATACCCCAGTTAAAAAAACTCAGTCCTTGGCTAAGCAGTTCTCTCACTATTTGAGCTCTCTAGTTCTTGTGCTATTTAAATTCTAGCTTTTATTTGTTTTACTTGCTTTTATTTATATTAATACTCCTTCCTGGTAAATTAGAGTTTTATTTTTATTTCTGTTGTGGTTTGGGGTGGCTGTTGGTCATCTTCGTTGGGGGAAGCCTCCCTCCCCTTTTTGACTTTCAGAGCTCCGTTGGCTCCAAATCGCCCCATTTTCGCTGCCTGACGCAGCAATCCTTATTTACAAGCCGAACGGCCACCTCTCAGCCATTTTTCGGCCCGATCGGCTTTGGCGGCTTCTCCTCTCTTCAGATCGTCGAGGGACGGCATCCGCCATTTTGTTTTGGCGCGAAGATCGGATTCACTTGGATCGGGGCCTGAACGGACTTCTGGAGGCCCCTATCTTCAGGAACAGCCTTCGTTTGGGTCACAGTGAGTTTTCAGCGTAATTTGACTTTGGGAGGTTCCGTTTTGCCAGGCCTCCTTCTTCACTCCACCCCTCCGGTCTACAAGGCCCAACAGCACCTAGGTTCTGTATTGACGGGCCTGAGAGGACATTACTACCTGCAAGTAGGCCCCTGAGAGGCAGGTTCCATAGTGCCGGGCCTCTAGTCTCATTAGACAATATTTAACCCTAGCAATTGGTTCAAGGTGCCTTGGTTCCTTATTGGAGGGCCTGGCTACCTATGGTGATATATAAATATATACATAGGAATCATATTACCTTTGATCACTGCCAAATAATTCCTCTGGGGGTTTTCAACCTGTTGTTTCTTACCTGTGGGGCGGAGTAGATAATCACTGTCACGCTAGCATGGCTGGATTGAACCCATCTCCATCACTGGCCTCAGACTCCCCTCCCAGGGCAGTACCTGCAGCTCCAGCCCCTTCAGCTGACCCTAAGAAGGTTCACAAAATCAAGCATCCCTCCAAATCTTCCAAAAATCCACCTTCAGTCAGGGGCTCTGTTTCTAGTGAAAAACATGCTATCAGGAGGCACAAGGCTCTGGAAAAGAATTTTGCCAGGGCTCAAAAGCAGGCACAGGCTGCTTCTGCTGCAGCTTCTATGGCTTCACCCGCTCTGATTACCACCAGAGCTCAGGTCCATGTTTCTGCTACGCATTCTCCCTGTGCTGCTTTCATTCCAGATGAACTTCAGGTTTTGACCTCCCTTCAAGATCCAGACCCTCGCAGCGTACCTCCCACAGCCACTTTCACTCCCACAGCTGCGGGCCTTCGCCCAGCCAGGGAGGATCAACCTCATCTACCCAGGGCTGTTTGTGATTTGATTTCTCAATCTATATCTCAGGGCATTGAGGTGGCTTTGGCCCGGCGTGGTCTCTGGCCCATTGCATCTTCAACTCCTGCTGCAGAACCTCAATGGGGCCTCACAGAATTCAAGGAGGTGGGTTTCTCAGACTATTCCAGCTCTCGCTCGTCCTCCCCCATGAGTGATAGATTTCTCACTGAAAGGGATGAATTTGGAAACCCTAATTTCTCTGAGGATGAGGAACCTCCAGCCCCCAGGACTCCAGTCACGGGCCTCTTCAAAATAGAAAACTTCAGGCTCCTTTTGCACAAGGCAAAGCAGACAGTTAATATGGACACTTTGCAACAATCTGAGGGTTCCGTAGCTCCCCAGGACTTAGCCAATTGTTATTTACGGAGCCTGTCACCGAGCAGGCTGCAGTTCCAGCTCCCAAAATGTTTCTTGATATAATTAAAAGACAGTGGTCCCATCCAGGATCCATGGCTGCACCCAGTAGTGCAGATAAAAAGTTATATACCATGGAAAGTGATTTGGAGGATCTTCTACATCTCCCCCATGTAGACCCTCCCATGGCTAGCCTGGCCTCTTCCTCGCTCATTATTATTATTATTATTAGTTGTATTTATATGCCGCCCATCTCCCTAGGGACTCTGGACGGCTCACAATACATACTCAAAACACTCGATATAAATACAATAATAATCTAATTATAAAATTTTAAATTATGCAGAGTCTGAACGCATAAGGCAAAAATGTTGCTGCAGTATGACAAAGCTAGGCCTCATTCTTTTTTCCTTCATAAAGAATTCAGTATAAAAACAAGATAAAACTTCAGTAAGATTAATCACCTTGCACTCAATACAAAGGTGAATAAGATATCAAAACAGTGTAAAATAAATACATAGGAAACAAAGCCTTTCAACTGATACTCAATCCCCAGGGAATACCTGTCATTTTAAGATAAATCAATACCCTTTTTCCATTTTTTAAGCATGTCATTTAAAATCATGCACAGAAATTGATCTTATTTTGATGGATCAAATTTCAAACAAACCTGCCATATTCGTGAAAGCCCATGCTCCAATTTTTTTTTCACGTAGCTGCGATCAAAATTGGTCTCCTCAGTATCCAGGATGTTATTTCCATCTAAAATATAATTTAACTGTAAATTCAGGCATCAGAAATAAGGAGAAAATCGAGTTTTACAAAAAAAAAAGCAAAGATTTCATACATTGTAGATTCATTTTATTTCTTTTGAATCTTCAACATCTCCAAACAGAAATGAATATGCCCAATGCTCACTGCCTCATTGGTGTCTCGCTGCATCAGTTAAAAAAAAAAAACCAGTCAGTCACACAGAACTAATTTGATAAGGTATGTAATAGAGATGCCCCCAAATCCAATGATTCTGTCAAACTGACAAAATGTACCAAAGCAGCAGAGCCTGCATAACAAGAGCATGATGCTCATTTAATTATTTGTCCTCTTCTCACTCGTAGAAATGGAATAAAGTACTTTACTATGTTCAACAAAGATAACCCCCTAATAAATGTGTTCTAGACTTCAGCCTTACAGTGTATGTGAGACCTGAGATACGACACAAGCTAAGCCTATGAATAGCATGATAGAAGCAAAAAAGGAGTGGGTGGAACCAGGACAATTAATTAAACTAAGTATAGCTAATCTCATCTCTCTTCCAGGAACTTATATGTTAATTTCACCTCTGCAAAGACTTAAGTAAACCACTCTGAGAGAAAATGAACTGGCTCAAAGTCTTCCAGTAAGTTTTATAGCAGAGGGTAGAGTGAAGCTCCTAATATTTATATTACATTTTTGAGTTTGTGAAGCCCTTACTTTCAGAGTAGAAGATTCTGGGACCACAAGTTGTGCATTTTTTGCATTAGTCAAGCCTGCTAAATATAATTAAGCCCCTAAATCTATGACCAAATACAAGTTAAAGGCCTCTAGCAAATGAAGTAACAAATGTTTAGATGTGCCAAAAAAAATTCTAATTAATCACAAAAGATGCTGAATATAAAATACAACAACCATTTGGTACATGCAGCTTCCCACTGAAACAATGGACACACATTGACCATGTTGTTCAAACAGATCAGATGGGCTCCACTCCAATTTTTATGCTTGGAAACTGAAAATAGCAAGAGGCATTTCCTACCAGAAGATGAAGGAGACTCCCCATGGTCGTATTTTTCATGCCAGTCCATTGTCCGATAATAACTCAGCATGACCTCCCATAGAGCTTTGCACAAATCAGCAAGGCATGGAATGTAACTGTCTGATGTAATGTGCTGTGCAATACACAAAACAGATCTGTGAAAGTATCTTGCTTTCTTAATTCAAAAATAATGCCAAATATACATAAAAGTTAATTATTAGCACAAAACAATTAAAAATGACTTGTACATGTTTTAATCTTGCATTTTGTATTTTAAATTTTATGTCACTTAGTATGCCTTAATTTTAACTGTAATGCTTCTGACACGAACTTTAAAAATTGTAAGCTGCATATACACTTCTGTAATTTAATAATACATATGTCTTTCTGATACAGATGGAATAGTTAATAATTTCTTCTTAAGAGAGCACCCAAGCTCCTCGCTTTTTTTTTCTTAAACCATGAACATTTATCTCTTGTTCATCAGGTTTCAAGTTATAAAATGAATTGTCCCAAAGGTGCTTTTTCAAAAGGCAACTGGACTTTCTGGTTTTTCTTTGAAAATGTTTCTGAAGAGTTGAAGAAGCTTCTTAGATGAGAAGCGAAATGTCTTCAAAGAAAAATCAGAAAATCCAGTTGCCTCTTGAAAAAGCACCTTTGGGACATGACTGAAAATCTCCATGGATTGCAATTTTTTTTAAAAAAAAAAAATCCATTCTTTTACAATTATAAAACAGACCACTTTCAATTTAATATAAAATATTTGTAACTCTTGTACTTACTAAGTGACATAAATTTCCCCCAAAAAATTCATGGATTGTTGCTACTGCAGTAATTAGCATGCTTTAAATACACTATTAGTCTGAAAAGTCAACAGGCGCTAGCACTTAAAATCTGAAGGATTCTTCCTACCTTGCCAATTAGCCCGCTTAAATTAAGAACATGGGACATTTATGTGTTCTTGTAAAGACAAATGTGTGTTTTAAATGCTCCAAACAAGCTAGGTACAATATACAGTTTCCCCCAGATTTTCAAAATAAATGCTGTTAAGAATTAATTCAATTCCTAAAATAGTCACTTCCCATTAAATCGATGATTGTGCTTAATTAAGTGAAGAATCCCAGGATCCATATGCAAACACTTCTATAAAATTTAATGACTTCCTGGTATTGAATGTACCATTGCTGCTTTTTTGGGGAATTTATTTTTTCAGCTTCCCAGTCTAGCCTAGAGTCTAGGGATTTCTTGGTAAACTGCATCCAAGTACTTCATTAAGTAGTTCTACCCTGTAAAACTGCCTCCTCCCAGAAATTCTGATGGCCTTGACTTTACTAGCATTCTTATTTTTCTCTCAGGCATCAAGGCCAGGATATTAGTTGAGACATACATGCTTTACGATTTATTATGAGAGATGTTTTGCTATGGGCCTTATCACTTTACATTGCATTGGCATTGCATTGTTCTGCACTGTTTTTACTCCATTTTGCTCTATTTTGTGTTTTCTTTATTGCTAGTTGCTGTCGTTAATTCGGAGGGATGATTTTATAAATTTATAAATAAATATGCTTTTTAATTTACCTATTCATCTTATTCATCTTTATGACACATTTTTATCCAAAATTCAATATGGACTTAATTTTAAAAGGTTGCTTTTGGAAATAGGTAGCCACATCAGCATATACAAACATTAAATGTTCAAAACCACTGTAGAACTACATACTGTGCAAAGATCCTTGTATTGAAGCTTTTGAAATTTGGTGTCGGTGTTTCCTGCACACAATTCAACATACCCTAGAACAACCTGGAATACTGTATTGTGAATGGCTTGAGTAAAGTGCATATGTAGTTGGTCCATGGCTGTCTGGATAGAGATGAAAGAGGATTTAAAGGCATCATATAATCATTCAGTTCCCTAATTCTATTTACTCTGTTCTGAGTTCACTCTGCAACTCCAACAAAGTTAACTTATCTATATATCTATAGGTCAGGATTCAACTATGAAATCCTTGGCACTTTCTGAATATGGTTTGTTTGCAGATGTTTCATTACCCATCTAAGTAACAATAGCATAAGTATAACAATCAGGTAGGAAACAATATATTAATCAAGGAATCACTAAGCAGGAAATCATACTGCCACAAAAACTGGCAGGGTAAAATACTAAGATAAATAGGGGGCAAATCTCGCATTCACACTGATATTACCTAATTGCACAACGAAACAGCGGCAAACAAAGAACCAAGCTCAGACAGCACCATAGTAATAGCAATAGCACTTAGACATATACTGCTTCACAGTGCTTTACAGCCTTTTCTAAGCAGTTTCAAGAGGCAACATATTGCCCCCAACAATCTGGGTCCTCATTTTACCCACCTCAGAAGGATGGAAGACTGAATCAACCTTGAGCCTGGTGAGATTTGAACTGCCAAATTGCAGACAGCCGATAGTCAGCAGAAGTGGCCTACAGTACAACTCCCTAACCTCTGCGTCACCAAAGCTCTTCCACCATGGACTTCAAAGCACACTTTCCCATCCATTATAGAAAATTTGATAATCTGTATCTCTTAATATTCAAATGAAAATTGAAGGTCAAGGGTTTCCTTGTTTCTTTTCCTAGGTTTTCTTTCCCAGAAGTGAATAATAATGACATTCGCAAAATCAGAATAAGAGTCATATTTTGCTCCCACCTCAATATAATTAGATCTCAAAATACTCCTATTTTTTTATTCATGAATAATATCAGAAATTAGCAACTGAGTGTTTACCAGTCAAAAGTGTATTTTTCCCTCCAGAGAAATGTATAATTTTAAGATAAAACAGAGATGAACCATGAAAGAACACACTATTGAACCAAGAGGAACAAATATATTTTGCTCTTCTTATATTGACATTCTGAGGCTATGCTTTAATCTTTTATGATTCTAATCTATTTCTCCAAGGAGCATTAAATTCAAAGTTAGTTCTTTTAAAAAGAAATATGCATATGATTTAAAATTGATTTTGTGTGCCATGAATGAACATTCGAATAAGGCTTCTCATTTCCAAGACTCAATTTTCCTTCAGCTGTGCTCTGTATTTTTCTTTCTCCCTCTCTCCCTCTCCCTGTCTGTCTGTTGTCTCTCCCTCTCTCTACAAACACAAACACAAACACACACACATATAGTCCTTGAATTATTGAGTCCAAAATTTCTATGGCTAAACAAGACAGTTATTAAGTGAGCTGTGCTCCATTTTACCCCCTTTTTAACACAGTTCTTAAGCGAATCACTGCAATTAAGTAAATCATGCTATTGTTAAGAGAATCTGGCTTCCCCATTGACTTTGCTTGTCAGAAGCCATCTGTGAATGTTACAAAGAGTGATCACTGGACACTAGAATGTTGTAATTGACATAAATACATGTCAGTTGCCAAGTGCTTGAATTTTGATCACATGACTATGGGTATGTTGCATGGTCACAAGCATGAAACAGTCATAATTCAGGTTAACCCAATGTATATCAGGATGCAATCTGAACCAGAGAATACTAACCTGTGTTTTTCCAAGAAGCCTGTATGCCTGTTGCACCTTAGTATAATGGTTTATGTCAAAGTTCTTGCATATTTTAGAAAGTGCAACATCTAACTGCTCCTGTAAAGTAAATATATATATATATTTGATGCATTTGCTCACAATAAAACAAAACATCTTCAAACAAAGATATGAGGAACTTACTTTTGGAATATTGAGTAGGCTAAATGGTCTATAGAAATTATTAATTCCTCATGAACTTTACAGCTTTAGTGTTTAATTAAAATGCAAGTATGGGCTATGATAAAGGCATGTAAAGTATGTAGGCTGTGGAGAAATTGTATATGGAGGTTTCTTCAATTTTCTCAAAATCCTAATTATAACAGAAGTAGGATTACTGTACACAATGAATCTAAAATTGTGTGTAAAATTCTGGGCAGACAGTACTTACCAATAATGAAATGATGGAAGTCTTTGCTAAAATATGGTGACAACCACCAAGCTAGAAAGCTTTTGTAATTTAGCAAATTTCTGGATCTTAAAGCTATTAATCCAAATGCCTATACTGCAGGTTATCTTTAGTTCAAACTCAGCATAAGGAACAATAGTAGGAAAAGAGCTATTGAACTTGCATCCTGCATCTGATTAAATTCTGTGGGAACAGAATGTTGGAATAGATAGGATTTCAGTCTGATCTAGCATGATGAAAATACTTTTATCATTTAATGGGTGAAACTACTTAACTAAACTACTCAACTAAACTCACCTCAATTTGCTCCAAGGTGTCCTGTAATTTTGAATTCAATTCACTGCAAAACAAAAGACAACCATTAGAAGTTATGTTTTCAAATTACAGAAGTAATTTTTTTTCAAATTACGATGAATATTAGTATTGTTTCAGAAACCTTTTAAGGTCATTCTTTTAAAATATTATGCACAATACATTTTATACTAAAACATCTGATAGCCAGATAGTTATTTTATCCTTTGATGAAGAAACAGTGTAATTTGCATAAACCAAACAATAAAATGGGAAGTCCACTAAATGATTTTCAAAATTCAGGAATCTCGTAGCATTGATAAAGATCTAGGATAGCAGGTAATAGCATCAAGCCTCAACTGGCTCATTCCAGAAAGGCTCAGAAGAGTTACACCTACCGTATTTTTTGGAGTATAAGACACACCGGAGTATAAGACACACCTAGATTTTACAGGTTGAAAACAAGGAAAAAAGTATTCCTTGTCAAGTTTGAAGACCTCTGGGTTAGGCCAAGGGTCTTCAAACCTGACAGCTTTCTGGGACTTGAAATCCACAAGTCTTAAAGCAGTCAGGT
>JANHFM010010211.1:187704-201042 GCA_032468115.1 Grayia smithii
CTGAGAGGTCAAGTAGCACCAGGATGGAGGACAAGCCCCCATCCCGGGCCCGCCAGAGATCATTTACCAGGGCGACCTAGGTTCCTGAATTGATTTTGTTGCATACCACAATCATGTGACTGCAAGATGCTTTAATCATATGAACCATAATCATAAGCATATAAACCAATTGCAAAGTATCCAAATTTTGATCATGTAATCGCGGGAGTGATGCCATGTCATAAACTCCAAGAATAGGTTGCAAGCCACTTTTTTAAGACTCAATTAAATGTACAGTCATACATCAAGAAATTTCTAAATAGCTTTCATTGTATTTGGGTTTTGACTTCGATGTCTGGAGCCATATCCCCAAAAAGAGACCTAAATGTGATATATTATTGGATAGGAACAGGGCAGTACTAAGTAAGAATTTATGATGGACAGCAATGGAAAACAGTCTATTCTTCAGATTACTTGATCCACAATATGCGGTGCATAAGATCCCTGCACCGCATCCCCAAATTGGGATTTGATGGGAGCTGGTTTATGCTTAATTTTATTCCACAACTGAAAATAATCATAAATATAGACTTTAGAGGTGTTTAACCAAGATGCTGTACCTATTGACTTAACCTTCTTAGTAACAGTGCATCTGTATGGCCCATGCAGGCTGCACTCTGGACTGAATCAGAGTTAAAGATGAGTATGAAGGCAACCACATCATGAAATGTATGTCCCAGGAGATGTTTAATTTCAAGGTGGCTAATAAAATTAAGGCATCTGACCACTTTCTCAGACCCTTGCTTTTCCTGGAAAAAAATTAAAGGAATTTGATGAGACACACCGCATAATATATGTCAGTGTTACTTCTTGAATTCCAAGTGCTTTATCAAAGATTACATTGGAATGGTTTTAGAATGCACTGAAATCTCTTAAGAGTTTTAATTTATCAATTTTCTGGATTTTTATTTATTTATTACAGTTTTTTTCTGCTACTTCTATCATTCTGATTCTAAGCAATTCAGAGCCAAGATACTGTACAATAATGCAATAGAATAGAATAGAATTCTTTATTGGCCAAGTGTGATTGGACACACAAGAAATTTGTCTTTGGTACATATGCTCTCAGTGTACATAAAAGGAAAAAAAAGAAAAAGAAAAAACATTCATCAAGAATCATAAGATACAACACTTAGTGATAGTCATAGGTAATTAATAAGCAATCAAATTATATTAGGAAACGAACAGAACAATATAAATTGTAAAAGTACAAATATAGCATGTAGTAATCATAAAACAGATGCAATACTTGTACAAAAGTAAAACAATTGTCAAACAATTAGAATCCAATAATTAGAGCATAACCAATAAGATGCATCATCTCAGGCCTAATCAACTAAACATGCTCCAGCTCCCAAATGCTCTTTGAAATAACCAACTTGTATCTGGGGATGACAATTGAGATGGAATGTCTTTATGTTACAATGCCTTTTATGCGCCAAATGGAATGCAGAAAGTAAATCATAAATAATAATTTTAAAAAGCTATTCCAACTTCTGACTTCACAAGGCAGGAAGCAAATTATTTGTGTTCAAGCCCATCCTGAGTCCCAGGGCTCTGTTTTCTCTCTGCATTTTGGGAAGCATAGGAAAAAGTGAAAATGCTTAAGAAGGACAGTTCTTTTGTAGTTTGTGGGTTTGGAAATAACTAGTAGTTAATTGTGTATGCTTAGAGATTCTTTTATTATGCTAATAAGTAAGTGTCATAAAGTTGGTTTCTGGATTACTACAATAACATTCAACTCAAGACTTCGCTATGTTGTTTTTTTCCACACAGTGGGATTGTTTCTGAGTAATCATGAATTGGTTTGTGTTGTACAAACTCTCAAGCAGCTCAATACATTAACAGTTCTAAGATTTGGAAAAAAAAACAGTTCTACAATTAAATGCAAATTTGGTTTAGGAACCATATAGATCTCTTTAAATAGATCTAAAGAAATAGCAATTTAATAAGATTACGATTCTGTATTCACTTATCTGAGAGTAAGCCCAGATTTGCTCATGATTAGAGATAATATAGGATATACATTTAGTCCTCTACTCACAACAGTTCATTCATTCATGTTCAAATATGGCTTATGGCTTATGATTATTTTTCACACTTAATGTCTATTGCAGCATCCCCATGATCACATGATCAAAATTCAGATGCTTGCCAACTGACTCATATGTATGATGGTTGCAGTATCCCATGGACATGTGATCACCTTTTGCGACCTTCTGACAAGCAAAGTCAATGGGAAACCAGATCACATGTTGCATGTTACTAATTTAACAATTGTAGTGATTCACTTAACTACTATGGCAACAAAAGTTGTAAAATGGGGCAAAACTCATTTAATAACTGTCTCTCTTTGCAACAGAAATTTTGGGGTCAACTGTCATAAGTTGAGGACTACCTGTAGTGTAAGCCTTATGAAGCTTGCTTCCAACTTTCCAAGCCATAGAGAAGAGGTTCTCAAACTTCGAATCATAATCCCCAAACCTTTCAGAGACATTTGAGGGAGTTGCAGTTGTTCACACTCTGCCTGAACAAAAGCAGCCTTTGTCAAGGTAAGAGTCCTACATCAAGTCATTCATGAGATCCAGAAATCAAGGCTTTTTTTCAATAGACATTGTGTTCAGAGCCACAGTTTGTTTGTTTGTCAAACATGTACAAGATGACAAGTATAGGTATCATAAACATAAACAAATAAATGGGGACAGTAAGACAGGGATGGTAGGCACGCTGGTGCGCTTATGCATGCCTCCTTTACGGACCTCTTAAGAAGGGAGTGAGGTCCACGGTAAACAGTTTGAAGTTGAAACTGTGAGGCTTTGAGCCTGTACTATGCTTAAATCGGACCACAGGTGGAGCAATTCCAGATTGTCCAAGCCCAAGATTTTAAGCCTGGTGGCATAGGGAATTCTATTGTGAGTAGAATGAGTATTTTCATCTTGTAAAATACCTCTGAACCTGCTCAATCATGTTAATGTCCGAAATACAATGTGGGTTCCAGGTGGATGGTTCTGAGTCAAGAGCCAAGAGTCTGAGTCCCTCCAGGAAAATGACAAGCGGAATGGCTCCTTGGACCCCATCCTGCCATGGGGCATCCTGCATCACTGAGAACAAAGTCTCTACTATTACACTCAAGAAAATACTTCAATCTTCTGCTTGACTGCCAGATTCCTTCCATCAAAACTAAAACTTTTCCAGGAGGCTGCATGGCTGTCCATATATATGAAGCAGGGTCAAGTTGGATTTTCAGGAAATCCCATTTTACTGGAAATGGTGATCTGGACTTTCCAAAAGAGAAGAGTCATATAGGGCAGGACTCACAAACATCCTCAGGTGGAAACGCTGCTTTCTCTGAGAAAAATAATAACTGGCCAGCTCCCTCACATTGTTTACTCAGTTTTGATGGGCTGCTACCTAAAGAACAGGAGCCCAGTGGTGGGTTTCAAAATATTTTACTACTGGTTCTGTGGGTATGGCTTGGTGGGTGTGGCATGGCTTGATGGGCATGGCAGGGGAAAGATACTGTAAAATCTCCATTCTCTCCCACTCCAGGGGAAGTTACTGAAAAATCCCCCTTCTCCCCCCCCAAATCAGCTGGGACTTGGGAGGCAGAGAATAGATGGCCAGTCAGAGGTGGTATTTACCGGTTCTCCAACTACTCAAAATTTCCGCTACCGATTCTCCACAAGTGATCAGAGCCTGCTGAAACCCACATCTGCAGGAGCCCCTTCCTACCTTGCAATCATATAACTTTAATGCTAGCTTGGAGGATACACATCTTTGACTTTTTTCTTTTGACTCTTAGGATAGCTGCTAGTTCCTAGCACCTGGAGCAACAGTCTAATAAACTTGTTGTTGCCTGTGCATAAACATGTTAGCTGTGACTGTTAGCATCAACCAAGCCCATGTCAGGGAAATGTTATAGATAAAGGGCTTGTTGCATAAATCAAGGATTGTCACATTGTATTTTTGCTCATGGTCCCTTTCTGAACCTCATTTATCTCTATGACACTCCTCCCACTTTACTATCTGTACTACTTATTAATGTGAATGTGTGTTTCTCAAATTTGCCAACTTTAAGATATGTTGACTTCACCTCCTAGAATTCCCTAGCCTAAGGAATTATGGGAGTTGATTTTCATATGCCTTCAGTTTGCAAGTTTGAGAAACCCAGGTCTAAACTGTATTATTTAAACACAGTTTCATTTATGTATTATTTACATTTATTCATTATTTTAGGAGGCCATGGAACCACACAATTTTTCCTCAAGGAAAAAATGCTGTCTGAACTACATTCTGCTATACTTAGATTAGAAGAATGCACTTCTGGATGAATAGCAAAAAGAGAAAACTCTGAACCCTTCCTCCCTTTAGATTTTTTGCAGGCTATATTGATAATCACAGTTCATTGGGTCCTAAGTTGTATGTCACAAAATCTCCAGTTCCTTTTGGTTCCTTTTAGAATGGATCCCAAAATAGTCTAATTGATACAGTGAAATTTTCTTTTGCACATTGTTAAAATATGGACATGATAAAGCGATCTGACTCAATTGCAGAAAGTACAGCCTCAGGGAACAACAACAGGCAATTTAACCTTGAATGAATGAATGAATGAATGAATGAATGAATGAATGAATGAATGAATGAATCACCTCTTTCCTTTTTCTCACTTCCAGGTCTCAGCATCTGCTCTCTCCTGTTCCAATTGACTCCCAGATACCTTGCCTAGAAATTTCTGTATCTTGTGTTCAACAAGCCTCTGGCTGAGGAATTCTGGAATCTGAAGCCCACACATCTTAACATTGCTGATCCTGAGAAACACATTTACCTTGCTGTATACTGAATCTGGCTATTATATGTTGTAAGAAAAATCCGAGTAGAGTTATGTGAAAAAGACATAGATTACTGATCAACCAGTTTTTGAATAATTGTGTCAGAACTAATGCTAAATGAATGCCAACATTTACTCCACTATGCCTTTAAAGAATGAATCAGTTGCAAATGATAGGAATAAGTATTTATTCTTTATTTATTCTTTATTTAATTTCTATGCCACCCTTCTCCCTGGGGACTCAGGGCGACTTACAGTTGGAGGAGCCTTATAGAAAACATAACATAAATGAAAATAAAATAACATAGATGGCAACCATTAAAAAGGGGCGGGCAGTAAATAAGTAATAAAAATTTGGCATTCTAAAACAGTATAACAGAGTCAGTCATAGCCCGCTTGGTGAAATAACCAGGTCTTCAGGTCGCGGCAGAAGGAGCAAAGGTCATGGGCCATCCGAAGCTCAGTGGGCAACTTGTTCCACAGGGTTGGTGCTCCCACAGAGAAGGCTCTCTCCCTGGGGGCTGACAGCCAACATTGTCTGGGTGATGGCACCCTAAGGAGGCCAACTCTATGGGGACGAATCGGGCGCTGGGAGAATCATTGTGTCAGCAGGTGGTCCTGCAAGTACCCTGGGCCTAAGCAATGTAAGACTTTATAGGTCAAAACCAGCACCATAAGACTATTGCTTACTTCCAGGTAATAAAATAATTATTCATAATTTATTGTATTGTGCAAGTGCCTAATTCTTAATCACTAATTATGTTTTAGTAATAATATATTTGTTGCTGACAAAAATAAAATAATTGAAGAAAAAGTTTATTTAGAACTGGACTATGGATTGTAATGCTGGCCTCCAAATTTATTAAAGTCCTATCTGGAAAAGATTTAAAAAGCCTTTCAGATCTACATCAGGCATCGAAAATCTATCTGTATTCTTTTAAACTTTTTTAAAAGACTTTTTATTTTTACAAAGTCACCCTGAGCAGTCGGATATAATTGCCTCCATATTTAAACTCAACCTTTGAAACACAAGTCCATTTTAACATCTTACAGACCGTTTTCCATTAAGTTGTCTTTAAGACCACAAAGTCTGGTGTTTCTTGGCTCCAGTATGATTAACATCGCTTCGCCCATTATTTCTATGTTTTAACCTTTTTTAAAAAATAGTTTTTAAATTTTTAATAATAATAATAATGGTTTGGGGTATTTATTAATCCACTGTTTTGCAGCTTTGTTGTACATTGCTTAGAGTCACTTATTTTATGAGATGGTTACTATACAGTATAAATTTGACAAATAAAGGTATTATACTCATAGTCCCAGTTCTCACTTTCATTGCAATCTACACAAATTCTACATAATGTTAAGAAATATACACTACCTCTGAAATTATGTTTTCTACTGTTTCTCAACAATAAAACGTATATTAATAATTCAATACTACCATTAATTAATTTTGGATCTGTTTAAAAAATAAACCAACTATTATATTTGTTCTAGATTTCGGATGTTGACATAACAAATTTGGACCACACTGCTAACTGCATCAGTGTTTCCAACCTCAGACCTAAAAAAAAAGTTTATTGAACCATTAATAGCAGATTTGCCAGGAATAAGCCTTATCAAAATTATGAAATGCTTTATGTTTTGGAGAATCCTCAGAATAACTTGATTTGTTTTGTACCTTTGGTTGAAATCTGATTTGCAGAAATTAGCAGGTGACTCCCAGCACAATGATTAATGTGATTTCTTCCCATTTGCTAGAGATATAACTGGTTTTCATATGTCAACTAACAGAGCAGATTTCCAATTCTCTGGAGCAGTTTGAAGGTGATCCATGCTTGTCTTCACTTCTGCCAAGTTGAAGTGGTGAAAACAAGGAATAAAAATCACCCTTCAAAGCTCCACCAGTGATGAAGATGGAAACTGACAAAACTTTCCTTATTTTACCCGTTCTTTTGTACTCAGGAACAAAAAAAACTACTGCAGACCTCTCCAGCTATTCCTTCCTTTACAGGCCCTGAAACTCAAGAGCTAAGTGGAAAGTTAAAACAAGCCTTTCCCCTGTTGGAAAAACAACTCCTTTTGGCAAAACTGGATTAAATTTAGGACATCTAGGACATCAAATTTCAAATTAGCCAGTTCAAGCATCTTTTTTCTTTCCATTAATCATGTGATCCTCTATTAGGATAATGTGTTAACCCTAGGATATCCCAAAGATTAGTGTATTGAGGAACAGTCAGTCCTCAACGACTCCCACGGAATTATATTTAACTCCAAGAGCCATGCACTGGATTAAATTAATTCTAGCCAGGCAATAATGTTGTGGGAACTCTTAAAATCAATCAGCTGATCTGTTTGTCTAAGTGTTCACAAACAAAATGAGCTGTTCAGGATGCCTTCAAAATAATAAAATGTTTGAAAGAATCATATGCTCTATCCAGGAAGTGGGTCTTTGATTGTTAAATCTGGATTTTTAATCCTTGGAGGTTTGAGCAGTAATGATTTTTTTTTTGAATGGGAGGCTAGTACTGCCTGCCCCTCGTTTCCTTTGTTTAGATTGTTGCAATGTGTTTGACACTGAACTGGCCTTGACGACTATGCTGAAACTTCAGTTGGTCTAGTAGGCAGAGTGTTCAGGCATTTAGGAAAGGTATTTCCCCCATATAGCATCACTGTCAAGAGCTCATTGATTTATCAGTTTGCTTCTAAGTATGTTTAAATATACTAGTTATTATTTTTAAAACCCCTTTGTGGCCTAGGATCTGGGTAACTTTGGGATTACCTATTCCCAGTGGTTTCTTTCTCAAAATCAGAAAGTCTTCTTTCTGGTCCCTTCTCTTTGACAGTGTCATCTTTAAGAGAATGGGCTTCTCAATTGCTGCCCTAATAGTCTCAGAAAGAGCATTCTCTTAGAGCAGGGCTGTCAAACTTGCACCTGTGAGCCAGATGCATCATGTGCCTGCCATGTCCATGTCCAGTTTAGTAAAGGGTGAAAAAGTCCCAATACATCACGACACCGCCATGATGACACGAGTTTGACACCCCTGTCTTAGAGATTCGATTGCCTGCCCAAGTTCATCCAAGTTTTCAAAAAACTATAGACACCCATCTGTTGCCATCAAACCTGGTATGTTGAAGGAGAATGTCTGTAGATGAATTGTTGCCTCCAATATTTTGAGCAATATTTTAATATTGTGTTTAATTAATTGAATGCATTCTATAATTATTATGGCTGGAACAATCTATAACAACCCATTTTACATATTTATAAAAATAATGAAAGCAAAATAAAAATCATGAACTTGCTGCTCATCCTTGGCAGTAGAGAAAAGACCTTCAAATTGACTACAATGGCAAAATCCTGCCTCCTGCTGCCTGACTAATGGAGAAAGGGATAGCAATGTCATAGATCTAGTCAGTGCTGTCCCAGACCAAAGGCTCATAAGATAAGAGACTCCACCTGAAAAATTTGTGACAATGCTGTATTTCCAGAATAGTAACTTTTGACCCAGTCAGCATGGCTGAATTTTATGTTGTCACAATCACTAATAAAGAGTTAACTGAGTTAAAGGCTAACTAGATTAAGGATGTGTGTAAGTGCTAAGAATTTTGTACTCTGTTCATTGAATGTTTACATGTTTTCAAAGTAGCAAAATTTACCCCAGTAAACATTTGACTATGTTCTTTATTTACTTAATGTAAAGACTAATTAATTCAAGGGACTCTGAGCAACCATCACATTAAAAGCAAGAATAAATCATGAGAAATCAGAGGCCTCCATAAGAGAATGGAGACCCAACAAAAATCAATCTACAACACTTAGTAAACACCTACCCTAAGTTCTGAGAGAATGGCCAGGTTCTCAAGGATTTTCAGAACATCATTAGGGTGTTGGCCACACCTGGCTTAATCATTTTTGTCTAGAGTACTTTCAATGGTTCAGAAAATCCCAATGTCTTTTTAAAAAGTCATCTGAGCCTCAAAAGAAGAGTGATTGATATAGTGAATGGAAAAATGTTCTCAACGTAACAATAATATAACGTATTATTAAACCAGCAGCTGCTGAAAATGGATCCTTTGCTGTAGGGAAAACACTTAAGTTTTAGAGATTCTATTACTAACCAGCCCTGATGTAGTTACAGAAAAGTAGCTGAAAATATCATGAAACTGTAAAGATAAGAGAACAACAAATACAACTCTGGCAGATGTAACACATACATGGATTTAAGTGTTCTTTGAACAAATGATTAAGGAAAACTAAGCCAAGAAAATGAACAAAAGATGTTATGTTCTAAACAGTAATTAATTAAAAGAAAAAAAAAGAAGAAAGCATGTTTTTCTAACAGTAAGTTGAAATGAGTTCTGAAATAGTGCACCTGCTAGCTTTGGGAGTTACATTTATTATATTTACTTTAGCAAATTGCAATTGAGTATATTTCTATTTCCCCTTACAGGTAGATAGTCTGAAGTATTAATGGGGAAAAACATTCCAAGTTTTCCCACATCTAAATGTAACCTAATTAGCAAAAGTTGTGTCATCTAATAGCTATAGTAATAATAATAATATTTCATTAAATAATATTTAATAATAAAAGTTGGGAAATGTCAAACTAATATCCACTGTTATAGAATTTTAAATGGTTCTTTTGCTGAGAAATATTATCAGCCTTTGCAAAACTGGCTCATTAAACTATAGGTCTATGATGGGAATCAGCATCTCCTTTGTTGCTGGCCTGGCAAAGTAATTGCTGAAGGTGAACTGATTTGGGCAAACATAACTCAGCACACAAGAACACTAAATGTACTTTTGTGGGTCAGAGTTGAATATCTGTTGGCTACAATTGGAAGATTGATTGTGGTGCAAAAAATAAATCATTAGCTTTGTAGGATGTCATTCCTATAGCTCCCAATTATTCAAATAGTAAAGCAATGATTAATTAAGACAGATGGTAATGTTATTCTAACTCCCCTGAAGAACAGAACCTGAACTGGGAGAAACTTACCATGCATGTTTTATCAGCTGTAGTTTGATCTTACTTTTCCCGAACTTTCTCCCCCCCAAGTGTACAGGAATATTCAGACTGAACCCAAACTGAACATGTTACAAAAAAACAGAAGTGTAGGTATTGACAACCATTTAATGCCAGGGAAAAGCAAGTCATCCATTTAAATTATAAGCACTTCTCTTTCTTTTTAGTTCTTCTTATTTAGGCAATGGGGTCAAGAGAAAGGAGTTACTGATGAGAAAAAAACCCTCCCTTTCAGTGTCTATTTCATGGTTTTCTCAAGTAAGAGGTAGCTGCCTTATTTTTGTAAATCAATGTCTCTTCAAGCAATCATTGTATTTGGAATCCCCTCACTAGATTGACAGCATGTATTTCAGTTTCTCACAGCAGGAAACAAGCAGTCTGGAAACCAACTCCGAAGATGTCTTTGTTGTCATTTGACAATTCAGATGTAGACAAAAGTTGTCTTGCAGGTTGGAAAGATAGATTGGATTATCATGTGGCCAAAACAGAACTTATTCTTAGGATTGCTTTGCCTTGTGAATATAACTAGGCAGGATTGATCTCCAGAAAAGGCTTAAACTACTGTAGGGTCAAGAGCGAGCTTTACAACTGCACGGACATCTGTTAATGTGAAGCTGGCATTTCTGAATGTATTAATTGTAGGATTTATCTATAAATATTATAGTATTCCCATATTTTTCCTATAAATAACTGAAAGCTATGTGCAGACTATCCAGATCACTTTGTGTGACCAAATGGGGATTTGAACTTCGTCTGCATGACACTAAGAGCTATTATCAAGGCCTCTTCCAAAAGCATTCTCTCTGACACATTGGAATAACGGATTGAGACTAGATAGACAGCCCAGACTGTGAATAAACAAGTTCACAGGGTGATTACATTGGAAGAATATCTAAAATCTGAATTAATTAAACCATGTAGAATTGGAAGTAGACATGTGACCATCAATCCCAACCACCTGCTAAGTGTAAACAAATCTAAGCATCTTTGATTGATGACTACTGAGTATAGTAAGATAATAAATCAATATCAAAAGTAAACACCATAATGTGAAATATTTCAGACAATGAGCCATTCTTTCTTCCACATATTCCATTCCATTCCAATTACATCTCCACAGTCAGTTCTTTGAATATCAGGATGTGCTGTGGTGGTACTGAAGAATACTTCTACTGCTGGCTGCCAGCAAGTGGGCAGTTTGATCCTGACCAACTCATGATTGACTCAGCCTTCCAGTAAAATAAGGACCCAGATTGTTGCGGGCAATATGCTGACTCTATAAACTATTAGAGAGGGCTGCAAAGCACAAAGTAAAATGGTCTATAAGTCTAACTGCTATTACTATTTACTAAAGATCCAGTTTTGTACAGTAGTTAAGGCATCAGGCTAGAAACCAGAAGATCTGGAATTCTACTCCCACCTTGGGCATGAAGCTAACTGGTGATCTTGGGCCAGTCACTCTCAGTCCTAGCAAGTAGGCAATGGCAAACCACTTCCAAAATATAGCCAAGAAAAGCACAGAGACTTGTCCATGCAGTCATGAGAAAAGAAGGCTGACTCAAAGGCACAAAAAGAAGTGTACTGTGATATCAGCAATTGCATTTATATTTTAATTAATTGTTCATTTCATTTCCTCAATTGTTTTATATGGTGAGCAATATTCTTTTAATGGAAATTTAAACACAATACATAAAATGATATCATGCTTCCCAATCAGATTCTGATCATGCAATCTTTCTCCCTCATTCATAGATCTAGGAAATGTAAGGTCTCCCTACTATGCCAGGTATACAGACTATGATCAGGTAATGTCTTCCCCATTCTCATGTTATATTTACTCTTTTCCAAAAAGACATCTGTTTAAAAAAAAAATTGAAATTACTGCCCTGATGCTTTTCCAGCATAGAGCCAGAATTCTTAGATTATAAATATATAAATATTTATTATTAATAGTAATTATTGCTATATTAATTGCAGAATTATTCCTTTGGCAGAATGATATTATATTTTGTATTTGTGTCTATGTATATCAGTAATTGTAAGAAGTAAAATAACAGTAATGCAATAAAGTTAATAAATGTGAAACAGACAAATTTTAAACATATCCAACATTTTTCTGTAGATCTGTTTTGTGAGAAACAACCATAATGAACATCTGTTGCTTTGTCTGTTTTCTCTCTGAACAACTTTCCCTTGTGAAATCCTCCCAATTTAAGGTTCTATCAAATATATTTTTAAAACAATTTGAGATAATAAAGGGAACATAATAATAAAGCCCCATTTTCATTCACAAAGTGGCATTTTAAACATGTTTCTCTTTAACTGCAAAAGGAAAACACAACAGTTTCTCAAGAGATATTAGAACACCTGCCACTTAGCAGTTAACTACAATGCTATCATGTTCTAAGGGGCAGGTGTTAAAGTAGTACTTTATGCTAAGAGCATTCAAAGACTGGATTACCACAGATTAAAATGTTATTGGAGAGGGCACTGTTCCAAGTTCTACCCTCACACATATATTTAAATCCTGTGGAAAGAAACCGAACTGAGTTTGATTTCTTTCTTGGCTATAGCCATCATAGTAATAATGCAATGTTATGCCACAAGGATAGCAATAAGAGGCAAGAGAAAAGCTAAAACCAATAAATATTTTGTTCAGCTGCCTGAACAAAAGATCTGTACTACAGGATCTTTTGTTTTAAATATTTTATATCTTTCTTCTCCATTTCAGTGGATCTTTCCAAGGTCATTCATATAGTCTGAGAAGGAAAGGATTAGAATTAGGCTAAGGCAAACATCTGATTTTATGATTATGGTGCTTGTCTGTCAAAACACCTAGATAAAAGAAATCATTTTAAAACAGTGGTCTGTGAGAAGGGTATCAAAAGGGCTGTCTTGTGTTAGACCTGAAGTTGAACTGAGGTAGACTGTCTGTTGTGTAGACACATAAAATAGATCTGGAAGAGAAATATTAGTGTGTGGAAAAATTAATTTTTGTAAATGGAGGGCAGGAATTAACAGCTTTTTTATGAGAATCCTTTCTCCACAATCAGTATCTGCATGGTAAATGATGCAAAATCATTTTCTATAACTAGTTCAAGCTCCTCACCCCAATGCTAGAGTTACATCAAATGGCACCCTCTAGATTTTGTGGAATACAACTCCCAATCAAAGGAACTGCTTTCAGAGAGATGCTAATCCCATTACTGATTTGCGTATGTTTGGGAACAGAGAAGCAACAGCCCCTCTGAATTGGAGTAGAATAATATCATTCTGCTAAAAGAGAAAAGACATACCACTTTTTTCTTGTCCCATATTCTATTAAAGATAATGTTAAAATTTACTGTGTTTCCCCGAAAACAAGACCCTGTCTTATATTTTTTTGAACCCTGAAATAAGCACTTGGCCTTATTTTCGGGGAGGTCTTATTATTTTGGG
>JANHFM010010211.1:201142-215733 GCA_032468115.1 Grayia smithii
TCCTCACATCTAGACCCCCAGGGGAGCAGGGTGAGTTTAGAGGGCGGGAACGCGGTACCGCATGCAGATATCGGGACCGCGTTCTCCTGGTATCGTAGAGCCCTCCTCTCCCACAACTCCTGCCTCTCCCAACTACGACCGAGATGGAATGGTCCTCTGGGCACCTGACCTCCGACACCTCCCCGCCCCCGTCCCTCCCGGCGAGGTCCTCGGATAGGCTAAGCTGAGGGCCTATAAGGGTACCCCCAGACCCTTCTAAAATATTTGATAAACCCTCCCGCCTCCTGGATCCCCTTAAGATACGATTTAAAAATTTACCTAAAAAACCCCACAACCCCCTTCTTGCAACATACCATCTCCTTAACGCAAATGCATTAAGTATGGATGTTTTCAGAATCAGCTGAGAAAGGCCACCATTTCTGAACGTAGCTGCAAATCAAATCTTTAGATATTTGTCTGCTTCTTACAGTTTTTCACAGCATTATATTTGAATGTATTAATATGATGAAAATAAGAACTCTTGATTATTTAATAATCTAATTTTTAAAAAGTTCCTCAATATATTCCACAAAGGAACTGTCTTCAAGCATACAGTATGATATTAGTTCTGGTGATGTTCATCTTAAAGCATTGGGATCTATTAATGATAGTTCTTATATTGCTACTACGTTACCCAATAAACTATCCTAGTGTGCTCCAGATAATAAACATTAGGAAGCAATCAAGAAGCAAACAATGAACAACAATCAAAAAGAAAAAAAGTACCCCAATCAAGGTATACCAACTCAGACAAACAAGCTAACAGTAAATAGCAGATCAATCAAGGAATCACCAAGACCAATTTCCCCAACATTGACAGGACAAGCCACTTGAGAGCAAACCCCACTCCTTACTAGCACTGATGGTGTTACCTAGTTTGGGAATGAAACATCTTCAAGAAAACAATCAAGCTCAGACAGCACAGACCATCACCATTCATAAACTTTTCTGGAATGCTTTTTCTAACAGTTCCTACATGATCAACTTTTTTTTTACCATCCATTCAGTTTTGCTCAATCAGTATTACATTTACTAAACAGAAAATATATCCCTTAAGGGGGATAGGAAAGCTGACTGAAGTTAATAGGAAATAGATGTATATTGCCACATAGTAGATGACAATATACTCATTGGAATGCAAGTTGGAAAGTTCTGTGTGTGGAAAACACACATTCCAATGCTCACAATTGATTTCTTTTTGTCGGTAGTTTGGTCCAAAGATCTCTGGCTACTATTATTAAGTAGAATTTTATTAAATATTATTAAATAAGATTTAAGTTCAGCGAAGGTGCACTTGCATAAACACATTTTTATTTGCTTTAACAAAACAAAACACAGATTGTAGTTGGGCTAGAACAGCATTCAGTTTGAAAATAGCCTATTGTGGAGAAAATTAAATAATGGTATGTAAGATGTCAGAAAAAAGAGAAAGCTAAACAATGCAAGACACCTGCTACCTGGTGAAATACCAGGTCAAAGGGTAAAGATCTAATACTATCAACTATAATTTCACAGAAAGTAAATTATTGGAAAACTAAGGTTAAGGATGCATTCCCTCTATGCTACACTCCAATATGGTATTAATAGTACTGTACTCCTACTTGCATTAATGTTCCTAGAACAGATTAAACAGATAATTGATCAACCTATTAGTAAATACAGTATTGCAAAACAGAATAGAAACAGAGCAAAAATCATACTATAAAAATACTTTCTGGGGAGAATTTTTGGGTCCAATGTGGTTTATTCTAAGTATGGGAATATAATTTGGTTTTAATCTCGATAGGTGTATGAGTTACACTGTTTTCAATTGTAAATTATTTTCAAATGGATTTATAGGATATAGTTGATAGAGGCTATTTATGGAATTTTTTCTTTAATCAGCCTCATGGATATTTTATTTAGCCAGTCTCAACTACAATATGCAAGAGAGCCCTGGAGGCTCATTTGTGAGGTAGATTACGTGTTTTGTTAAAACGAATTAAATACCATTCCTAAATCTAATGCGGTTGAAAGGACTGAAAATATTCTTGCCTAAAACTACCCAACACGGGATAAGATTTGCACAGAAAAGTCGGATTAAAGCTATTCCGCGACTATATCGTTCTTATTCATAGGCGTCATGACCAAGACGTTCGTTCCCATCATTACAGTTTTTGCTTGAGATTTATACAGCGCCGAGCACGGAAGCCTCCCAGGAGAGCGCTGTGATGCAGCCAGCGCTCCTCCCCACTTTGGGTTGTCCTTCCCGCGCCTCGCCGAGCACCCTGCGTTGCTCCTCCGGCCTCCGGGCGCCTGTTCCTTGCGTTGTGCTCGCCGATGCGACCCTTGCGGTATGCGGCTGCTTTTGGCAGAGAGCTCATGAAGGATTTCATTGAGTGTGAAGACAGAGAGCAGAGACAGAAAAGAGAAGAAGGCGGCCGCTGCCTTTGTAGTCTGGCTGGAATGCGGAAATGTTGAAGCACTATGTCAAACTTTTTTGAAACGGGGTCAAATCACATTCAGCCAGCGTGGGAAACCAAGGGGAGAAAAAAGTAGAGGCGAGGTGGGGGGAAACTCTTTTGCTCCTGCTGCTGGTCTCAAACCGAGCTCAGGAACCGAGGAGAGAGAGAAACTGGGACTGCGTGGAGAGGCAGCCGCGGCGTGCAGAGCTAACGCGGAGCCTTGCATTCGGGAGACTGTTCGTTGCAAGGCTTTGATCAGCCCCAGAAAATTTAGCAGCGCCTCTTTCACTTTTTCCCCAAAGAGGGGGAGGGGATCCTCAGCGCTTTAAGGTGTAGTCTGCCCTCCCGGCTGGCAGGAAGATGCGAATGCGGGGCAGCGATAGAGCTTCGGAGTTGCTGCTGCCACTACCTGTGTGGCCCCAGTCGCGGCTGTTGCGCTCCGCTCGTGGAAGCTCACCCTCCCCAGTCACCATGTGAACGCTTTGAATCCGGATCGATTCTGCTGCGTGTCTCATTTTCACGGGAAGCGGAATTTTTTATTTTATTTTTTTTAAAAAATATTATTACAAAAGACGCTCTCCATTGTTTTTTCTGCCTCAACAGGTCTTTGCTTTTCATCTTTTTCTCTCTTTTTTTTTTTTTAAAAAACTGTTTTTAACTCCTGTCTTGCTGGAGACCACTTAAGTGGTAACTTCCTCAGAAGAGCCGAAGCTGTGCCTTAGCAATTCCAGGTACTTCTGAAAGTGCCCATGTGCTCTTAACAGATCAATAGCTTAATGCTTCGTTAATTTCCAGAGGTGGGTGGCTGGAATGGGGCTTTCGAGATAACAAAAAAAAGAAAAGGGGGGGGGGAAGAGTCTGAAAAGTATTGTTCTAGTTTCCCACCCCCCCTTCTCTCCACATTACTTGCATGCTGCATAGAGGAGCGCTTTGGGGTGGTCCTTGTGCGATCGGCGCAGCTTCTACAGAAAGCCACGTTCTGTGTCCGCGTGGGATTTTCGTGGACATGCTTGAGCCGTCGTAGCCGTGGCCAAAGTAAGAAACGGTGGGGAAGTATTGCTGCGCAAAACACTTACTTCATTTATTTTCTATTTTAGGAGGCTGCAGAAGGATATTAAGAGAAAAGGGAAGGGGTTCATCCGTACTAGCCTTGCTGTTGCGGACAGTCTAGTAGCACATGTAGTGCATCAAGTTGATGCATGATTTCTACACGTAACTTCTGCATGGCAAACAGTTGAGCGTAATTTCTTGGAGTGGGAATTTTAACCCTAACCCTTGATAACCTCCCCCCCCTTTTCGCCCCCTAGGATGTGTACTTTTATTGAAACGATTATTGCCCGTCGCCAGCAGCCACGAGCGCTCCGTATGGAGCTCCCGCATCATACAATCGTCCCCCGGCTGCATGCGTGGCCGCCTCCGACAGTCGAAAACGGTGTTGCCTGAGCCCCCGCCCCTTGACGACCTCCCACATGGAGCCGCCCCAGATTCCCATCTTCCAATCTCGCACATCAGAGGCCGCCTGGACAGTGGGGGGCGACTTCCAACTCAGAGGCACTCGGCGCCTCCGCCGTCTCGTTGGTCATTCTTATTTTCTATTGGCTACTGAACCTTTACCTTAGGGAAGGGTCTATTTCGTGGGGGGTACTTGGAATGTCCTTTTCCTGCAGTTGCAACTTGTAATTAACTTTGGGTGGTTGCCTTTCATTTCTAACAGAGGAGGGTCCATATTGTAGAATTGTCAGGTTTCTTTTCAAGCAGATTTTAATAATAGAGTAGCTTTGTAGAAATTATACTGGGCTACTCAGTTGGGTTTGGGGACATCTTCTGAAACATCTACAGAAGCAACTTTAAATTTTATGGTGGGGAAAAGGTGGGATCAAAATATATTTTATAAAAGTAATTATAATGTTACCGCCAAAAGAATAACAGCTTTTTAGCATGTAACAGTGCCTGCCCCTCATTCCAGAAACTACTTGAGCTTCAGAGCTGTTTTTCCCACTTTGGGGCCCTCTGTTTTAGCAGCACAATCTGCAGAATTTGTACTCCAAATTCCTTTAGGCATGCTAAAGTTCCCATCTTTAATTTCTGGTTTGTCCAGTTAGGACTGGCAACAATGCCTGCCAAAAGCCACAGAGAATCGTTGCTGCTCTTTGTAGATTAGCTTTCTCCTATTTGGTACCAGGACAGAATTGCTAACTGAATAAGAGAAATTGTGAAAATTAGAAGTGGAAATGTTTTAAATAGTTAAAATAAATCATCATATTAAACAGGTAAAGTAAATACCCTATTTGTTGCATAGTTAGCTATTATTTCTGGATTTTGAAGAAAATTACCGGTTTTGGGTGAATTGTTTTTTGTTGAAATTGAAACTGACGAAGGAAAAAATACTTATTTGCCTTCTTGCCTCCTCATGTTAACTTTTTTTTAAAAAAAATCCAACCTATAATTGTCTGATTCAAAGAAGTGAAATACTGTTTATATAAAATGATAAAGTATCTGTACATTTACATCAGTGGTGGGTTGCTCCTGGTTCAGCCCGGTTTTTGTGAGCCGGTAGCGGTGATGATGTGACATCACCGAACCAGTTCTCCATGGCCGGGAGCTGGGCCCACCCACCTGCCCCTACTTACATTTCTCCTTTATTTCTGAGCAGTTTAGCCCAGCTGAGGCGCAACAATCCACTAAAAAGTGCCCATCAGCTGGGCTAAACTGGTCTGCGCATGCGCAGTGCTTGTTTTGAGCTGTATGCCGGGAAAGCATCTAGTGCGTATGTGCGGAGTGCCCGTTCGGCGCGCATGCGAGTGAAGCAAGCAAAGCGCGTGCATGACGAGAACTGGTGGTAAAGGTAAGTAGAGCCCACCCCTAGGTAGAACCCACCCCTGCTTTACATGTGTTGGCTGGAAATGATGGATCCTGTATTTGGAAAATGTTAAGTGGCTGAACTGAGATGTGATTTTGTATCATGCACAAATTAGATGGATTTTATATAAAGTGAGGGGTTCAAATGCTGCTCTCTGTCATGTCTAAGGAGATTCTTAATCATTCAGGTCATGGCTGTCCCAGAGGTGCTGGGCTTTCTTGCCCTGACCTTTGGAAAAGCACCTTTGGGTGCCATCTTTCTACCTGGTAGAAATAGAAACCAGAATGCAGTGCAACTCTAGATTTGTTTTATTGTATATAAATTGAAAATTGGTTTAAAACAAATGCTTATTTGTTAACAAGCCAGGGTTAGAACTTTGTGAAAATTCTGAATATTTATAACTGGCGCAGAAAAAAATGTTGTTTTGGACAGTTATGGACTTTATTTCTTCCCAATTCAACTATTGTTAGTGGGATTCAAATTTCATACATCGTTTGATTTAGTTATAGTATATTTATGGATATTATACATAATTAAGAATTATGTACCTGAGAAAGTAGGAGTATTACTTTTCCTGAACAACTTTATTGAGAGAAATATTCTTAATTGAAACACAAAATCTTCAGGCACTAATATCTGGACAGTTTTCTGGCAATAGCAAGGAAAGTCTTTATAAAATTATATCTGAGTTCCTTATTTGGAATCTTTCCCTTACCCAACAATTTACACATTCTAAAGATCACAGATAGCAAATTTAAGGGGAGAAACCCCAAAACATTTAAAACCATTTGAAAGACAAGTGAAGGAAAATATTTTTGAATAACCTTCCCAAAAGTAAATGAAGAACAGGCTACTCTAGAACCTAGGGAAAAAAATGTGTCAGTTTACAATTGCTGCTGCAGAAAATCCCTACATTGTTTTTCTATCAATGTGAACTTTCTAGTGATAGGAAATACAGAACTTCTTGAAACTGATATTTAAGCAGGTTCACTTTGGGGGACATGATCTTGCAGATATGGCCCCAATTCATTTAGGAATGTGTAGGTACAGACCAGCATCTTGAATTATGTCCAGAAACAAATTGACACCAGTTATGGTTTATGCAGATGACTGTTAGGGCAGCCCTAAATAAAGCACATTATATCAACCTATATGAAATGAGTTAATTCATGAAACACTATGGCCAACATTACAGTAAATATCTTCTGAACCATTTGCAGATATTTTAGTTGTAACCAGTTGTTCCTTGATTATAAATTTTTTATTCATATTTTCTTTTAGTGTATGAGCAGAAAAAACTTGATAGTTGCCTTTTATTTGGTATTTCATGTATTACTCAAGCCATTGTCTTTCTTGCCAATGAATTGTTGCAACATTGGGCATAACACTATCAGAAGCTGAGACTACTGGCCTTATCATACTATAAAATAGTGCAAAGACATGATGTAGCTTTTTTCCTGGAGATAGTAGTTATCCTTACCACAAATCAAAAAGATTGCAAGATGAAATTGTGTGAATTGCCAACAGGCAACTATTATGTTAATAGCTCATAGTTTATGTATTTCTTATTTTCTTGAGTGCATTAGTATCATTTTTCCAGTTCTTAAGGTATTTCCCAGTTCTTTATTTTGAAACTTTTTGTAATACTATAATGAATCAATAACTATTGGATCATGAAAGACTGCTGCATACCATAAAAATGAGCAAAAGGTTGCTGCAGATTTATTAAAAGAAGATGCAGGGCTTTTACTGATCCTATATACGTAGAATACTGTTTTACACATATGACTCCCTTCAAGTTCATGGATACATACTACTGTAGGTGTATACTCAGAAATAAGTTGCACCATGAGGTGCATTGAAGAGAAAGGGTGCGATGGCTCAGAAGTTAAAGAAGCTGATCTTTTCAGCTGAAAATCTGACAGCCTTAGTACCATCTGACCAGGTGAACTCTCATTCCTGACCCAGCTCCTGCCCATCTTACCAGTTCAAAAGCATGTAAATGCAAGTAGATGAATAGGTACCATGCTGGATACATGATCACAGAAATGTCTTCGGGCAATACTGGCTCCTTCAGATAAGAAACGGACCACTGCCCCCTAGACTAGATAGGGAAAACTTTTACCTTTTACCTGCTTAAGACTATTTCATTTTTGCCAGTAAATGCAGAAGGAAAACCAGTTTTTCTGATAGTACTGCTGAAAGTGGTAAGATTTCTTGCCATTTTATAAGCAAGAAACACAAAACAGAAAAGTCTGCAAATGTGGGAATCCTGCAAGATGGAGTTTTGGTCATTTTGTGTGACATTACCTGCCCGCTATTGTTCTTGGATAGTATCTTCTTTCTTCAGTGAACTATAGCTACTAGCTATAAGAATGCTGTCTGTTTCTGAGGTAAATGTTCCTACCTTAAATTTACTTCATGTTTGCTTATTTGTAATAAATTTACAAGTTCATGTTGTTCTGAAATTATTTTTCTTCTCCAAAGACCACCTCGAAGTTAATATGATCTTCTGAAAATATAAAACCTTTTATTATGTTTCGTAATATGCTTAAAAAAAAAAGAATAGGCAAATTGTCATGAATCAAGAGAACTGTAGCCCAACCAACCTGGAAGTCACAATTTCAAAACAGTATTAGTATAATTCTTAGCTTATTCAACACTAATATTTCCAAACATATTAATAGTTTAAATCATAGTTCTGAGAGAGGTAATTGTAGACTTTAGTAAGGACCCTTAATACTTAGCTGAGTGATAATTATATGAATCAGTCATTATGGTAGAAGATAAAAATTATGGAGGTTGGTATAAAAAGAAGGTAAGCTCCTTTTCCTTTTCAATAATTATCTGTAAGGTGTTTATTTAAAAATGAAAGATAATTAAAGAATTTTCTTAAGACAAACATCTTAGCTGTCGGGGATCTTTTTTTAAAGTATCAAAATAAATAATGCAAATAAGCATGCCCAGAAATACTTATAGGACATTGGTTGTGAAAAACTAGCATATGTTGATTAAGGTTGGCATATGTCATACTAAATTTATTAGCTTTCATGTAATATATTATTTTCCCATATATTGTAGAAATCATAAGTATTGATGTCATGGATTCTTCTACCACATTTCTATACCTATCAGAAAATAATCTCCATTATTTAATTTAGTAAATTTGAGTAGTCATTTAGAGAGTAGTAGTATTCATACTCTTCAACTGCTCAATAAATTTTCACTAGAGTTCTGACAAACAGAGGAGCCTAAGTATGCAGAATAAAAACTCATATTGCAGTGTAAGAAAACATACATAAAACCTGAAAAAAAAGAGAGAACTTCATAATTATTGAGTGAAATATTAGAAAAGGTCTTTAATGTTGAAAAGGGAAGGAAAGCTTAGGAAAAAGCATGGACCATGATGGAAAAGTCAATGGAAGTAGTAGAAAGCTAGGAAAAGTATGGAAAGCGACAGGAAAACTACGCTATAGCAGATATAATAAGGTTGGGGTAATTAGGGAAATAAGAAAGACAATATAGTGGGAAAAGACCTTTTAAGAAAAATAACCAAAGTATAGCAATCACCAAAAGGCCAGCCTTGTTCAATCTAGCATATTCTAGTGTATTGAACAAGAGATATCTTCCCAGCCAGTCATCTTTATTGATTAGAAATTCTGAGATTAATTCACAGGTGCAGACAATAGAGCTTTATGAAAAATTTGTAGTAAGTTAGTCCAAATATAGCATCTTTTAAGGCAGCATAGCATTCACACCCTTTAAAAAGCTTGTATGGCTACTTTGAGATCAGTCTTCTCCTTTAATACATATGCGTGCTCAGTTTCTTTTCTTCACATTAATCCCAGGAAATGTATTTTCAGATGGGGAGGATTTTTAACCATCTGCACAAACTTTGTAAAGAACATGAATGCTTTAATAAGATGTACTTAGTCCACAGCTACCCACATTGCAAATAAGTTTTTGGTTTACACCGCCACAATGTCAGAAGCAGAGAATTAAGTAGGAGGATGAGAAAAGGAGATGCAATAATAGAAAATATCTTTGGGGTAGCTAAGCAGAATTCTAAAGTTTGGAGTACAAAATCAATTATTCTATGGTTAATAAACTCAGCTATACAACACTCATATGAAACATAGACCTGGTTCATGCTCAAGTATGTTTGATTTAATGCTTTGTTTGAAGCAGGCATAGTTTTTTCTTCAAGAAATGTGTAATTTAAAAATTATGGCTTTTTGTTATCTGAATGTACCCATTGTCTTTTCTATAGTTTACTGAATTTGTTTTCATTTTTTATTTGTAAAATACTAGCAATTACCTTAATAATCTTGAAGTTATGTTAAAAGAATCTTTTTTTTTCACAATTACTGATTTTTGGCATTTACTTACAGCAAAATTAAAAGAGTTTTTGATTCTTGGTGATGCTTTGGTTGCTCATTAGGGATAATACAGAGAAGTTGGTGATCTGTATATAGACAGGTTTTGTAGCCCTTGTCACTCCTTATTACTTGAAGATTGAATTTGCTGTAGCCAGTCATAATTTATCACTGATTGTAGATGACAACTATGGATATAAAGCTTACTTCTCTCAACCATGCATTGATTTTTCATTGTTGAATCATTCCCACATTGTCTTGTGAATTCTTCACATACTGGATCTTTTACATGTCTATCTAGAAAAAGATTAGACTTATAAATATTATGGAGTTTGGATTTGATAAATTATATTTGTGGTTTGATTAAAGATTAATTCTATTTACCTATTTTACTGGTACTGACTAGATGTGAAGAAAGCACTTTTTTTAAAATTCTAACTTATATGCCGCCGTTCTCCGGAGACTCAGGGCAGCTTACAATTTCTTAAGCACAAATCAATGTGCTTAGCAACTTTTAAGCCTGGTAATGGGACACATCTTACACATAGAATGCATTCAACATCATTGTGTTTAGTGAGATTAACCTTGCCCTAAGATACACATTTGTGAATCTATCACCCTTTGGATGAATCTGTATCTGTGTGTGTCTGTTTTTCTAAAATAGCAGATTTCTCTTTGGACATATAAAAGAATCGGGGCATTTAAAATCCAAATACAATCAATTTTAAAAATAATGAAAAATGCCTTTCATCTACTCTTGGTTTTGCATATTGCTAAGTGTGCAAATGGAAACTGAAAAGTCTTCAGCCTTTATCCAAGCCCATTTTTTTTTCTATTTTGCCTGACTGCAGCTTTGCTTAATCTGGCTGTGCTGTCAATTCATTTATATATTATTGATTTTCTCCCTCTAGATATGTGGACTTGATTCCCAAAATTCTCAGCAACAGCAAAATTCTCAGAAAAGCAGTTCTTTGGTGAGAAATGTTAGAAATGGAAGTCTATAAATCTGAAGGGCATCTCAATAGATTTTACTCTGGCCTTGAAGATGGCTTGGAAATTTTAGCTAACAGAAGTAGAAACCTTCAATTTTAAAAGATTGATTACTAGTATATTTTTGAGACTCAACTCAGTAATGATAGTTTTGACCTACAGAGTTCAGAATGTACAGATTGTGACTTGTTCAGTTAAAAAGTTCATATAATGAGTTGTGCTGTATTGAAATTTGTTTGGCTTAATTGTGTGTATCCGGTTACAACTTGATAATGTAAACATAACTGGTCAAAACTATCCTTGGTTTAGTGTAGTAGGTAATTCCAACCATTGTGTCTTAGATCAACTGGACAATTTTGTTGAAAAAATAAAATGAGAACTCTTCGAAGGGACACAAAATTAGTAATATAGGGAATGGGATATTAACGCTAATAATGGGGATGTAGTCTGCTAATACATACTAAGTAGTGAAATTAATGCTGTTATTTATTAAGTAAATGAACAGTTGAAAAATAAATGAAAAGATATTCTGTAATGGAGAAATAATATATTCTCTTTCTCTCTCTCTCTCTCTCTTTCTCTCTCTCTCACACACACTTTGGTTTTATAGATTGAATTGGGTTTACACAGAGATTTATTCCAAAGAACATTGGCCAGCTAAGCAATAGGGCAACCACGGTTTATTACTACAATTCTTGAATGTTACATCCTGTTGACTGGCCCATCTGTAATTGTTCTGGATACTTGTTGAAGTAGCAGAAAGCACATTTTGGCAGTTGGAATCCAGGTCAACAGATTCAACAGTTGGAACATCAGGCAACAATTTGTGAAGAAGGAAAGCTGTGAAGTCATGGATAAGGACAACATGAGCCTAGCTGACCAGCAGTATGAATGTGTGGCGGAAATTGGTGAAGGAGCCTATGGGAAAGTGTTCAAGGCTCGAGACTTGAAGAATGGAGGGCGCTTTGTAGCACTGAAGAGGGTGCGGGTGCAGACCAGCGAGGAAGGGATGCCGCTTTCCACCATACGCGAGGTGGCAGTCTTGAAGCATCTGGAAACATTTGAGCATCCCAACGTGGTCAGGTGAGGAAGTGGGGCAGAGAATGTAATCAACTATGTTTGAGATTAGTTGTGTAGATTGAATGAGAATTTTAAGCAAAGGCATTTGGATAATCTGAGCATTAAAGCAGTGGAATAGTTTGTTTAAGAGAATATATTGCCAGCCTAACACATCTGTGCTTGAGATTTGCCTCCTACGCATTCAAAAATCCATCTCCAGAGGCATAGGTGTGTGACTTAAGTATTTGAGTGGATGGGCATGGTGCCACATGTATGCATTGATTTCTGGAACACAAAAAGGAAAAACAAAAAGAGTGTATTTTGTACTGAGAATTAGTTGTGCCTAAGTCAACTTATATATCTATATCTATATTTAGCATTACTAAATATTGCCATTAAGGTAATACTCGTCCTATATGTTATCCAAGCTAATTTTGAAATTATAACTTAGTTTAGAATATGTAATCCCTTTAAACAATTCAAGGGTATACAGAATATATTAAAATTGCATGTAAAATAGAAATTCGAAATGGGTAAATGTCTATGGAGATTCTCAGTCATCCAGGTCATGGTTGTCTCAAATGTGCTTTTTCAAAAGGCAACTGGACTATTTTTTCCTGAGGAAGATGTTTTGCTTCTCATCCAAGAAGATCTATTCTGACTGAATGATGGGAGGGATGGAAAGATTATTTGTGACAGGATGGTTGGGAGTGGGGTGGAAGGATCATATTCCTTTGCAGTCGTCTAGTCAATAGCATTCTCTCTGAGATTCGTTGAGGCCACTTGGAAAATTTATCTTTGCCCTTAGGGTCACCTGAATCAGAGTGCAAATGATGTGGAATCTTCTTGGAACTGCTGAAAGGACTGCCTTGTAGACAAGGGATTGATGGTATATTCCTTCCCCTCTGTTGAGGGAGGGCTATTCAGTTCTAACATAGATGGCCTCTTTTACCCCTCTTTCAAACCAATGGTCCTCTCTCTCCAGAATGTGGATTTTGCTGTCTTTAAAAGAATGACCTTTGTCTTTCAAATGCAGATGGACTGCTAAATCTTGTTCTGATGAGTTTGTTCTCCTACCTTGTGCCATGTGTTTGTGAAGTGATTGTTTTGTTTCTCCAATGTACAGATCTGCATTTGTCTCCCTACATTGTACAGGTAGTCCTCGACTTAACAACAGTTCATTTAATGCCTATTTGAAGTAACAACAGCACTGAAAAAAGTGACTTACAGCAGTTTTTCACACTTATGACTGTTGCAGCAATCCCATGGTCACGTGATCAAAATTCAGATGCTTGACAGCTAACTCATATTTATGACAGATGCAGTCTTCTGGGGTCATGTGATCATCTTTTGCGACTTTTCTGACAAGCAAAGTCAATAAGGAAGCCAGATTCATTTAACAACCATGTTGCTAACTTAACTGCAGTGATTCATTTAACAACAGTGGCAAGAAAGATTGTAAAATGGGGTAAAATTCACTTAATAAACATCTCAGCAATAGAAATTTTGGGGTCAATTGTGGTCATAGGTCAAAGACTACCTGTATTGCATATGTCACGCTGCTCAGTTTGTATCTGGGTGTTTTATACATGGCACAACATCGGAGAACAAGAATACACCATGGCAGAAACTTATCTACTGCAAGGTTTAAACACTTCGCCTACTTGGTTAGAAGTAAGCCATATTGAATTCAGCAAAATGTAATTTCCATTAAAGATTGTAGACTTGGTTACATTTAGATATATTACATCTCAGGTCACATGGATGCTTAATTTTTGACAGCAATTCCTGACCTAATTTTTTTATAGGTTTGAAAATATGATTTGGAATATAATTTTAAAAATAGAGGAAAGAACTGTTTATTCCCATCTACGATGGTTTTACTTTTTGTAAGTTCATCAGTAACAAAATACTTCTTTCTGTTCATGTCTATGATTTATGCTATGTTCTTGCTGATATAGTCGTAGGGGAAGATTCATTTGCAATTTTCATGGGTGGAGTCCTACTAATTCTAATCATACTGTTTCTTTAGATGAGTAATATGTCTGATATGTCATAATATGAGGTTCAAATGTACATGGTGACTAATTATAAAAAAATGCTTATGCATAACAGGTATTATGATGGAATTTGAAAGAAACTAGATTAGAACCTTTAGTGACATTTTCCAAGGAATTTTTGCAAGTTTATAAACAAGTAATAAATCTTCATATTTGGAACCTATTGTAATAAAATTTTTGCAATGCTACATCAACCTATTTTAGATATCTTGTTTACACATTAATATAGTATTTTATACATATCAACATAATGAGTTTAGAAAGAGCCTTATGTTTTCCTTTTCTAGATGTAACAATGAATCTATCTTATGTGTAAATAGTAGGTTTTATAAAATTATATATGGAGTATTTATAGTATATCTGAAAGACAATTAACTTAGTCTATTAGATGGGGCTGCTGATAGAAGTCTCTTTCAATAGAATTCAAGACTAGTTAGAATCTGTTAATTTTTACTCATTGAGTGCACTTTCTGAAAGAATTTGTAAGCTTTGTCAACCTTCCCCAAACTGGTGACCTTGAGGGGTATTGTACTGCAACTTCCTTATCCCCAGACAATGTGACCAATGGCTGTGCTGATACAGATGATGAGAATCGTGCTTTTCCATTTTGGAGGGTACCAGGATAGAGAAAAGTGATCTACTTATACTGTAGTTTGATATATATATATATATATATACTTATACTGTAAATTCCGGCGTATAAGATGACTTTTTAACCCATTAAAATCTTCAGATAAGTGGGGGCTCGTCTTATACGCCGGGT
>JANHFM010010211.1:251680-262706 GCA_032468115.1 Grayia smithii
CAAAGAATGAAGGGATTTGCTAAGCACATTGGCTTGTGCTTAATTGTAAGCCGCCCTGAGTCTCTGGAGAAGGGCGGAATATAAATGGGATTAAAAACAAACAAAAAAAAAAAACAGCCACATTGTCGATCAAGGTTGTCGTGCCCCCAGCAGTGCGGCGGTCTGTAGCTTGGTGGCGGTCTCCAGTGCTGACGGCCGGACGTGTATTCCTCGAACCACAGCGGATCGTGTTGACGACAGACACGAGTCTCTCTGGCTGGGGAGTGCACACCCTCACGCAAGTCGCACAAGGGACGTGGTCGTCTGTGGAAGCTCGCCGTCCGATCAACTGGCTGGAGCTTCGGGCAGTGAATTTGGCTCTACGGCACTTTCAATGTCTGCTGGTCGGTCAGCACGTTCTGGTGCTGACCGACAACATCACAGTCAAAGCGCACCTCAACCGGCTGGGAGGGACTCGATCCAAGTCTCTAATACTCGAGACTCTGCGCAGTGGACTCTGGACGGAGCGACACCTGTTATCTCTATCCACCAACCACATATTGGGGACGTCCAATGTGATGGCAGATTGGCTAAGCTGCCAACAAATCAACCAGGCTGAGTGGCATCTCCTCTCATCTGTCTTTCAGACATTAACATCACACATGGGGCCAATGGAGATCGACCTATTTGTGACACCAGTGAATGCGCAACTCCCTTGCTTTTTCTCTTGATATGTGTCTCAAGGGGCCGAGGCGGTCTACACCCTTCGTTGTCCGTGGCCACGGGGGCTGCTTTATGCATTTCCAGCCCTGCCTCTAATTCCGTGGGTAGTGTGGAAACTGCTGACGGAACGGGCCGAAGTGGTACTGCTGGCTCCGTATTGGCCGAGACGTCCGTGGTTCACGGACCTCGTCGCCCTCTCTGTGGCGCCTCCATGGGAGCTTCCGCTGTGTTCTGGGATCCTCAGTCAAGGGGGGATCGAACATCCACACCCTCAATGGCTGCGCTTGACTGCATGGAGGTTGAGCAGCGCTCCTTAGCAGCTAAGAACTATTCCCCGGAGGTGATCGAAGTTCTGCAAGCATCGAGTCGTCCATCTACGCAGTGGATTTATTCTGCGACTTGGCGGAGTTTTTGTCTCTGATTATACCTCATGTACTGCAGTTTTTGCGGGACTGTTTGGCACGACGGCTTTCTCCCAACACGTTCCATTGACAAGTGGCAGCATTAGCGTCTGTTCTGCCCAGAACTTCTTTGGGGCTGTTATCGCAGCATCTGGATATTCGCTGTTTTCTCCGAGGGGCTGCGAACCTGTGTCCCCCTCCACTGCACCGGTATTCCACTTGGGATCTCTCTGTCGTATTGTCTTCACTGATGGGACCACCATATGAACCTTTGCATGACGCTAGCTTGCGTTTGTTGTCCTGCAAGGTGGCTTTTCTTGTGGCAATAACTTCGGCTCGCCGCATCTCAGAGATCACTGCACTTTCTGTGCACAAGGATTTGTGTATATTTCACTCGGACAGGGTTGTCCTTTGCCTTGATCCGGCCTTTATTCCGAAGGTAAACTCCACCTTTCACCGGATGCAGGAGCTTGTTTTGCTGGACTTTTATCCTCAGCCTAGCACTCCCCAGGAACGCAAATTACATCTGCTTGATGTCAGGAGGGCCTTGCGCATTTATCTGAAGAAGACGAGGCGGTTGCGATGGACAGAGGCTCTCTTCGTTTCCTTCGTTCCCACTTCTATGGGTTCGTGTGTGACGCCTTCTACGATTGGCCGATGGCTTCGTCACACGGTAGCCAAAGTGTACGACCTACGTTCTCTGTCTCGCCTGTACAACATTACAGCACATTCCACGTGGAGTGCGGCAACTTCGGCGGCCTGGGCCACTCAGATGTCATGGTTGGAAATTTGTAGGGCAGCAACCTGGATGATGCCTTCACCTTTTGTGCGGCACTATAGACTCGATCAGTTTGCTTCTGAGGAAGCTTCCTTTGGCCGGAGAGTGTTGAGATGGGCTATGTCTGACAGGATTGAGGTGGACCAGACGGGGCCCTCCCGTGTTGGGGACGTTTGACTTTGGTGGTCCCACTCCTGGCTGATGTCTCCAAATACTATGGAGAAGGGGCATTGGTTCTTACCTGATACACTCCTTCTCATAGGTTGGAGACATCAGCCAGCCCCTTCCCTGGTTGTTTTTCGGTCTGGCCTTCCTTTTTGTTCATACCTTTCTCCTTCTGATCCTGCTTGTTTTTTGCACCAACACATCTGAGCCTTTTGACTGCCTTTGCAAAAAAGCGGGCTCTGTAGGTGAAGCTAAGGCTTATGGGTCAAAATTTTAGGCTCAGTTATTTAAAGGAACAGAGGAGCAATACCCGTTCCTAGCTGATGTCTCCAACCTATGAGAAGGAGCGTATCAGGTAAGAACCAATGCCCCTTCACTTAACAACTGTGGCAAGAAAGGTCATAAAATGAGGCAAAATTCTCTTAACATATATCTTACTTAACATAAATTTTGGGCTCAATTGTGGTCATAAGTTGAGGACTACCTGTAATCGCCATATCAAAACTCTATAAAAACAATACAGAAAGAATAGTGGGACATATTCATAATAAATTGACATCACTGCACTTAACTTCAATCTGTTCTAATTAACCTAGAGTCAGCAAAATGATCTTTGATATAAAAATTATATCTTGCTAGTAATACTCAGGTTGTTGCCTGTAAGAAGTTCCCTCTTGAAATGTGAGAACCAGGAACCTGTTTCTGTATAAGCAACTTGTATTTTTGCATTAACCTGAAAAAACACACACAGTTGCCAGGTTTTGCATGGTGGCATGCAAAATCAGGCAAAGAATAATTAAGAACAATTGAATTTTCCTGAGTATGGTTAGCCAGAAAGGCTCACTATTAACCTTTGCTTTTAGAGGAACATTCTATGTCAGTTATTGTACTACATTTTTCTCAGGTTTGACAAGCTTCTGTAAGAGAAGTATATAATTCTTAAATCTCTTTTGGTTAATTTTATTGCTTTATTTACATATATATATATATATGTATGTATATCTGTGTGTTTAGGGGTGCTTATATCTAGGTGTCTAGGTACAGTATTCGCATAGTATTTATATTTTATTACCCAGATTGGTAATTTTAAAAAAATTCTTGTTGTATATGTGTAGCCTGAGCAAGCCTTTTAGGATATTTTGATAGATCTTGTAATAAGGAGATTACGCGACTTGATGTCATCTCGTTATCACAAGACCTATTGATGACTAACAGCTGACCCATCACAAGATCCTCACTTGACACACCCACACCTGAAGCCCTTATAAACAGAAGAACATTGACATTAACATTCCCTAAACTCCACTGAAGATGTTACCTAGTCTGATAACGAAATGTTCAGAAATCAATCCACAAGCCTGGAGAACAAACCTTCACCCTCATATGCTGCATTCAACAGGAGTTTATCTCTTTGCAAAACCTTCATAAAAAATACCATCAACAGCTTGCCCCTTTCAGTCCAAATTTTGTCCTTAATTTAAAATAATTTAATTTAATTAATTGTCCTTAATCAGATCTCTCCTTGCTCAGCTTGACCCTGTGTTATTTGGAGGTGGGGAGAGATTGAGCCTTTCCTTTATCAAAAAGTACTTTCATATAAGTAAAATATGTAATCAAAATCATTAAGAAGAGGAAGTTCTATGGTAACTGTTGAATTCACCATATCCTGTCTTATGCATAATTTTCATTTCTGCTTCTCTGTAACTGAATGGAATATCCATAAATTTTTGTTTGGTTTGGGGATGAGACAGAGGGAAATGTTCTTAATGAATCACGCATATTCATTGCATAACTGTGGGGGGGGGGATTTCCCCCCAAGAGAACATTCTTAGTAGCAAGAACATTTATCTGTGGTTATTCTTTGCAATCAAGTTCCTTGAATTTAAGCGAACAATTTTGTTCATCTTGAACATTGAGTATATTTATATATACTGAAATAATTGCATTAAAAATGATCAACTTTCCTCAGTTTGGTGCCCTCTGAATACAACACATAAGCCACTCTAGACAGAAGGTTAATTAATTAATGCAGTTTCATTAAATCAATCTTTATAAGATAAAATTTTGTTGAGACCTTCAATCAACACTTTCTTTAACAATTTTGTTGGGAATATAGTTCTTTTTTTCATTTTAAGAAATAACACATTTTGGAGAAAATATTTTCTTAGCATTTAAAATGCACATTTTGTGCTGTGAAATTGTTCATTTCCTTCCCTGCTAAGATAGCATTTGCAGTAGAAATCGTTCTCCTCAACACTGATCTTGTCTGGGAATTCTGGTTGTTGAAATTCAGCATCTATGGAAATCATTGGATGAAAGATACCGCAGAATATGTAAATGTAAATAAACCTGATGATATCATAGGATACAAATCTACAAATTTATTTCCATTTTATATCACTTTGTAAATTGCTGAAATGTTCCATGCATACATATTGCCATCTGTGATGTTAAAGAGATTGAAAAAAAAAACTGTGAATGATGTTAGCTATTCTATGAAGCAAGCCATGAAAGAAAATACTTTATGTGAATGGATATACAATATTGAATGGTTTAGTATGAATTTTATTGTATCTAGAACATGGTGTTCCAACATTTTGGCTTGCCTAGGCTGCATTGAGTGAATTGTCTTGGGCCACATATAAAATATACAATATATAATATAGTTAACATAAAAATAACAACCTTCCTTTATTTTTTATAATTTTTTATTATACTTTGTGGGCAGCATGACTATCCAGGGTCTTCAGCAGGGGTGGGTTCTACCCACCTTCGCTACCGGTTCTCTTTGTGCACACGAGCGAAGCGAGCGTGCGCGTGTAAACCGCGCTACCGCACATGCGCAGAAACTTTATTTTGTGAAAAATCGCCGAAAAAGCACTGCGCATGCGCAGAGAGCTAATTTCGGCAATTTTTCTAAAAAAAGGTGAGTTGGGGCGCACGGGTGGGCCCGGGTCCGGGACACTGCGAACCAGTTCGGTGACGTCACAGCGTCACCGCTACCTATTCGCACGAACCGGACCGAACTGGGGGCAACCCACCACTGGTCTTCAGGCTGCAGGTTGGACATATCTGCTATAGATAATTGTCTGTCTGTCTGTCTGTCTGTCTGTCTGTCTGTCTGTCTGTCTGTCTGTCTGTCTATCTATCTATCTATCCTATCTAAATTATTGTCATTGTGTCCGTCCCCCCGTCCCCCGTCCCCAATTTTACTTCAGGAAGCAGAAACTGCAAAGTATCTTTTCCTAAATTTCTAAAAAGAAATTCATTTTCATTAAACCAGGAAAAAAAAACTACAGTGTAAATTGTCCATTTGAACATCTTTCAAGAAGAAGATAATTTTTCAACATTTCACCTAATAAAATATTCTGTAATGGTTTCCAGAATGTGCTTGGCCTTCGTAAATTTAGGCACTTCAGAAATCATTTTCTCTCCTGTTTATTTGTTGCATTTATTCCTTTCTTTTGAGATTTTGATTATTCTGAGCAAATGTAACTGTAGATGCAATGGTCATAAATCTTTACATGGGGAACAAAAAAAACAGTGACTGAAAACTGTGAAGTGTCTTTTGGGGCTTTCTGTGCAATAGTTCTATGGAATACAATCTCAGACATGTTGTGACCTTGTACTGTTCAGAAACTGTTCCAAATCACATGACTTCAGCTGGCTTGGGGAACTGAGTCAACCTATTTCTCATTCTGTGCTAGTTAGTTTAAAACCAGAGCATAGCTTTTTCTCTTTTTGTATAGCAGTACTGCAACAACCCTTACTTGACGGCCATTTTGTCTTTCCTTAGAAAGACACTTTTTGAGTGCTACTGTAACTTCTGATCGTTGCCAAACAAATGGTTGTAAATTGAAGGCACTTCCAAACCTGTAGATATGGAAGTGCCTTCTCTGTTTAAGAGTGCTCTTAAGAAGACTCTTTCAGCAGAGGTTTAAAACCTGCTTGTTATTCATTTTAAATAAACTCCATTTTCCTATTTCCTTTTCTTCATTATTTGAAACACATGACTGAAAAAAGCTAAATTTATTCATGTTTAGCTACAGTAAATTATACTGTTCATGTTTCAGTAACGGCTTGCAGTTCCTCACATGAATACATTTAGAAGCATCTGTTTTCTTCTGCCTTAAAATTAGTGATTGCTTCTAAAATAGGTATGATAAGACTAACATGCTAAAAGTTTTTAAGGCAACCTAACCATTTGTCTAAATAATACCCTTGCATTTCCCATAATTATTACTTCATAATGTCTATCTTATATATGTTTTACATGTTTTAATCTAATTTCAGATGACCTCTAAATTGAGAAATATTTTTTCTAGGACATTGATACTGTTGCTTTAATTAAAAGTAACATCTTCAAGAAAATTCAAAGTATAAATTTTAAGGCTGCAATTATATTTTTCCCTTCCCATTTGTAACTTCTTCAAACTTTTATCTATTTGTGCATCTTAGAAAATCTGTTGCAGACTGTATTTCCTGTGGTGTTTCCAGATCAAAGGTTTATTGTGCAGTCCTTTAACATTAAATTTTACTATTTCCTCTATTTCCTAATGTAAAAAATACATGAAGGAATATGAAATAGAACAATTGCAGTCCAATAATTTTTATTTAATAGCCTTTAAATCCTTTACCTGGAAGCATTCATAAAGTTTTTCATTTATAACTCTATAGAAGGACATTTGTTCATCTTGAGTAGTAAAATGTTTCCTTTTTACTTGCAGTATAGAATGAAATATTTTTTTAAAAACCAAACAATTGATTAATATAATTAATATTAATACTTTCCACAAAGATCTTCCTTCAAAACTTGCAATTTATAAATACAGGAAGATATGTTAGAAAAACAAAGATATATTCTCCTGCTTCTTTGGAATATCATTAATTAAACTATATTCCTAATAGTTTACCTTTTATTTTGCAGGTTGTTACTTTGTGGTATAGAGCTCCTGAAGTTCTGCTTCAATCCAGTTATGCAACACCAGTTGATCTTTGGAGTGTAGGTTGCATATTTGCAGAAATGTTCCGTCGCAAGTAAGCACTAATTTAAATCCTTTATATACAGAGGAAAAAAAATAGCTTCATTTATACTGTATCTATACTATGTAATCTATATTATAACATAATACTAGTATTATATGAACTGTTGCTTAATATATTGATTGATTGATTGATTGATTGATTGATTGATTTACTTAAGAATGTCTTCATTAGACCAGATTTTAGGATGGTGTAATAATATAGTGACGCAGTGGCTCAGTGGCTAAGATGCTGAGCTTGTCGATTGAAAGGTCATCAGTTCAACGGTTCGAATCCCTAGTGCTGTGTAACAGAGTGAACTCCCATTACTTGTCCCAGCTTCTGCCAACCTAGCAGTTTGAAAGCACATAAAAAATGCAAGTATAAAAATAGGGACCACCCGTGGTGGGAAGGTAGCAGCGTTCCTTGCGCCTTGGCTGTTTAGTTATGCCGGCCACATGACCAGGAAGACTTCTTCAGACAGCACTGGCTCTTTGGCTTTGAAATGGAGCTGAGCACCACTCCCTAAAGTCGGGAATGACGAGCACATATGTGGGAGGGGAACCTTTACCTTTAATAATATAGTAGTAACATATTATTTAAAACAATATAGTTCAGAAATTCATGATGCAACAGCAAATAAAAATGTCAAGGCAGGCTGGAATATATGCACCTTGGGGAAGTTTGGAAAATAAAAATGTTAGAACCTGGCATTGAACAGTTGTAAAGTAGAAGCCATAGGAAGTCCATAGGAAAGTTATTCCAAAATAATATTCAGTTATTATTCCAAAATATTGAAATTGTCAGAAGCTTTAACAGTAAGCTAAATAAATATTGGCTACCTGCATTATCTATTTCCTCTGCTCTCTGTTTTCCTCTGTTTTCATCCATTCCTTTGTAACATTCAGATGATCACTAAAAATCCATCTGATCTGAAACTGAGTCTCTGACAGTTATTTTATGTTTTCTTTATGTTCCAAACAGTGCTTCTGTTGATATTTTTATAAATCTTTTTTAGTGTTTTGTATCACATATTCAATTTCTATGTTGAACAGTGTGCTTTCTAGGTGTCCAAAGTGTTAACATATAAACATCATGATTATAATCATATACATATAAACATATATGCATTAATATCAATCATTATTGACAAATATACTATCTTCCATTACAGTACTGATTATATAACTATCAAAATATTTATTCATGTTTTTCTTTCTCATGTAGTCCATATTTCACATAAATCCAGTCCTCTAACCTCAGTATTTGTAGAATAGTTCCCATTTATAAAATATTCTGAGTCTTCTTTTCCTTTTATTTTTAGAGTTAGCCTATACATTTCTGCACATTTCAGAATTTTTTTTGATTATATTATCATCTGTAGGGGTTTCTAGATTTTTCCAGTATTGTGCATATACAATCCTGACTGCTGTTAGAATATGTAAAATTAAATATGTGTTAGCCTTATTATAGTTTCCTGGAAGCATGCCCAACAGAAATGTCTCAGGTTTCAAATGTATGTGTTGTTTTGTCATAGTTTCCAGCCATATGTGTATTTTCTTCCAGTATTTTTTTTTTGTTTTGGAACATGTCCACCACATATTAGCCTGGTATTTGTTTACATTTCCAACATTTAACAGATTTATTTTTATACATATTTGCTGATCTTGCAGGTGAATAATGCCATTTATAAAACATTTTATAGAGGTTTTCTTTATATGCTGTTGACATTGTGAGTTTATGATTTCTATTCCATAATTTTTGCTACCTGTCCAAATCTATTGTATAGCCAAAATTCTTAGCCCAAATTATCATAGTTTCTTTTTACTTGTTCTTCGTCCAATTTGAAAGTTAATAAATAATTGTATATCCTCTTGATTAATTTTTCTGTTGATATTTATAAACCCAGTTTATTGAAATATAATGAGGCTTTTGGATATGATTTCTGAAATATATTATCTTGGAGAAACATCTTTTTGAGTTCATAGTATGGGATTCTCAAATTGTTTCCTATTGAAATCCATGGTGGATTTCTTTTACATAATAAGATTAGTATATTGCATTGTTATTTAAGCATTTTAGAATTTGTGAATTTAATTTAGAAACAACTTTATTCCCAAATATTAAAATTAAAATATTGGTCTATGATATTGTAATTGAATTAAGTTTCTGAAATACACAAATCCTAAATTTATGAAACACTAAATTTGATAGGCTAGAATTGGAAGCAGTTGAAATAATACAAACAAATGATTACCAACTGTTTCCATACATTAGCAATAGCTATAGCACTTATATACTGCTTCACAGTGCGTAATAGCCCTCTCTAAGCGGTTTACAGGGTCAGCATATTGCCCCAACAATCTGGTCTTCATTTTATCCACCTCAAAAGGATGGAAGGCTGAGTCAACCTTGAGCCTGGTGAGATTCGATCTGCCAAACTGCTGGCAGCTGGTGATCAGCAGAAGAAGCCTGCAGTACTGCACTTTTTAAGCACTGCGCCATCGTGGCTCCATTGCCATTCTACCACTATTTGCTATATTGCTTTGAGAGCAAAATAATATGCGTAAAATATTTTTATTTGGAATTTTTAGTTTAGTTTAATCTTCATGACAGCTTAATATTGTTTTGTCCTTAGAATAGAATTGGACTTTTAGCTAATCATGGTTATGCCACTGGAGGAAGAAGAACTTGCAAATTAGGAGAGATAAGAGGATGAAATAATTGTTTCCAGGTCTAGATAGACAATATCTCAGGCTATTGAAAGAACTAATAAAGGTTATTGCAGCACAATTCTGAGTAATTTCTGAGAATTCAATTCTTATATTGGAGGAAGACAAATGTCATTACCATCTTCAAAAGGGAGAAAAGGCAGAACTTCAGAAACTGAAGTCCAATCAGCTTGACCTCTGTATTGGACAAGGTCTTCAAACACATTGTGAATATTTAGATAGGAATACTACAGTTAACAGGAGCTTGCACACTTTGTTGTTAGCAAACTGAACTAGAATAATGTGACATTATTACAGGATATTTTATCACTTGAGTTATGTTGCATTTTTGTGTTGTCTGATACAGGGATGAAATCCTACCAGTTCAGGAGAACCAGTAACGGAGATTGGAGCTGGTTCACCGAACTAGTAACAATCGCTGGCTTTGTCACGCCCCAGAACCGGTCCACGGCCCGCAGCCCTGCCATGCTCCCCTGTCTTCCATGCGGCCTTCCCGTGGCCAGCTTGTGAAGGCAGGCAAGCGGAAGGCCACGTGGAAGGCAGGCAAGCATGGCATGGTTCCAGGGAAGGGAGCTAGCAGCCTACTCCCTTCCCTGCAGCCCTGTCATGCCTGCCTGCCTTCCACACTGCCAAACTCAATGTTAGGAGCATTAGCGATCTAAGGAAACGTCTTCCAGCTCTTCAAGATTGACTTTAAGAGCGCCGAGAAGCTGACAACTACATCAAAAGTAGTGGCGATAGGGGTGCATGGATGTGTGTGTGTCCCTCTGTGGTCCTCCTCTCCCAGGTGACAGCCAGTGCTTCACAGCCTCTTTTCCTCAGAGGGGCGGTGTCTGTCCTTGTGGAGGGACACACACACACACACACACACACACACACACCTTTGCCTCCACTGCCACTGCTTTTGTTGTTGGCTTCTTGGTGCTCTTAAAGTCGATCTTGAAGAGCTGGAAGACTTTTCCTTAGATCGCCGCCAAACTCATTGTTGGGAGCGCCAGCGATCTAAGGAAACGTTTTCCTATACCTTCTCCCCATTCCCCTCTCATTTTTCCATTTCTGTGCCTGTATTCTGCTTCTTACACCTTCTCCTCCCACTCCCCCCCCTCGTTGTTGTTGTTTTTTATTTCCACTTATATCCTGCCCTTCTCTGGAGACTTAGGGCAGCTTACAATTTCAAGCACAACTCAATGTGCTTAGCAAATTCCTTCATTCCTTGTATATGCCTG
>JANHFM010010213.1:0-10302 GCA_032468115.1 Grayia smithii
ACTAAAACAGAATTTAATGCATTTCATAGTAACAACGGTGATGCACCCTTAGTGTGTGACCAAGTTAGAGAAATGCATTCAAATGTTAAGATGTCATCAGCTTTAACATTTATTTACATTTATATCTCATGTGCTTGTTGAGAGAAACAAACAGCATACCTGGGGGAGGGGAAGAGTGGACTCCTAATGAAATATTGAAATTAAAATAGCATTTTAAACAGTTGCAGAACTAAAATGCTTAAAGGAATTGGATTCCCTGTGTGTTGAGAAGGCCAAGATTAGTCAGTTTTGTAGCATAAAGAAAAGGATGCCTTTGTTCATTCTTTAACCATTCACACTATTTTACATTATGTGTATTGCGTTGTTGTTGGGTTTTTTTGTGGGTGGTAAGGGAGAGATTAGCGCAAGCACGAAACTAATCACACAATGCATCCATGTCCTTGGCTGACCCAGAGGATTTGCTGATTGGAAATCTGAGCCACAATTCATTGAATTTGACATATATTTTATTCTTCCTGATTTCTTTTGATACTTTACAAAGACAGCATAAAGAAATTTTTGTCAATGTATTCTGAGCCTGTTCGATTATGTCCATTTGAAAAGCAAAATTACTTGATTTAAGAAAACCATTCTTAAGAAGTGTAGGAAGTTAGCACCCACCCCTCTCCTAGAAGAAGGAAATATTCGAGGAAATATTAAAAAGGCAGAATATTGTATCTCCCTGGATGAGAAATGGAGAAACATGTTTTTTAGGCAGGAAGCAGACTCACTCTTAATAGCCTCCAACTCCCAATAGCCCGCAGCAGCTGTCGGCACTTAAGAGATAAAGAGATAGCTAGGTCTATTCATAAGCAAATGCCCTCACCCAACAAATATAGGATTAGTTCTCTACCCATCTAGCAACAGAACTCACCACATGGCATCTGGGGAGATTGCATCACCCAGCAAGGCTCAACTAAGCCTCGGACTCAAAAGACAACCTACAAAGTTACTCTTGCATGGCCCCATGGGAGTCTGACAGAATACAATCAGAATACAAGCTCAAATTAAAAGCCCAACAGAGGGTATAAATCTCTCTCACACCCATGTGCCTTTTTCCCCAGGACCTCAAAACCATGTGGTCCTGTCCACCATTAAAACCATCTTTTTAAGCAGTCTCCATGTTTCCGGTGTCTTTCTTCCCACTTGGAATTGAACCCCGATGTACATTTCTTCCAACAGAAGTAAAAGCTTACCTTTCCTAAGCATGCTGCTACACTTCATTTGCATTCAAATTTACTTGTATTGGTAAACATTTTGGTCTAATCTGACCTTGACAAAGGTGAAGGTATTCTGCTGTATTCCAGATGTTAACAACTACAACTTCCATCATCTGCAGCTAGTTTAGCCAATTATAAGGATATTGGGAGTTGTAGTATGTTTTTGTTTCATATGTCTCAGATTACCTACTCCTTCATTTGATTACAGTATCCACACAATCCAAATCATGATGGCCAGATTTATAATATCAGGAACTGTTATTTGCTCATTGGATTGCAATTCTAATATTATAAATTGTAACATACAATCTTTGCCATTTTTGATTTCCAAATACAGCTTTCTTGAATATGCATTTTGTTCAGGTACATCTCAGGAATCTGGTGTGCATAATAATGATGCTCTTTTCTGTCTCCTAAATTGAAACACCATGTGTCTCAGTGCATTTCTTCTTTTACTGGTTATAAATCCATATGCTTTATTTTGCAACAGACTACTGACATATAGAAGTGCCCAAGTATTCAGAACAAGCAGAGTAAACACCCACACTGCCTGTTTGTTGTGGGGCTTGGCATGTTGATGATGCTGTGAAGGAAGAGACAGCTGGTTGTTTAGTCATGGTAATCATGCAGATCACACAGGTGTAGAAAGTACAAATGAATCTCAGTTTGAATTGCAAAAAGAATAAAAACTACTTTGATGGAAGTCAGAGCTTATTATGCATACAAGACTTTCACACCTACTAAAGTTGATTAATGAACTGTTTAAATTTGAGTTTTGATAGCATCTGTCTTCATCAATAGAACTCAATTGTATTGATGCTGTTAGCTAATATTACCTCCCTGTTCTCCAAAGATCTGTATCACTATTTCTGCTACTGGATACTTCGGCATTAATATTTGCAGGCAGTAATGGGTTGTTCCCGGTTCTATCTGGTTCTTAGAACCGGTAGTAATATCGGCGGGAGGCTCTGCCCACCCACCCTGACATCATCAGGAGATGGTCTGTGCATGTGCAGAAGCTTCTACACATGCGCAGAAGAGTGCGCAGGCGCACTCCCACTGTGAACCGCTAGTAAAAGTAAGTAGAACCCACCCCATTTGCAGGCAATAGTATCCTTCCCCATATCAAAATAAAAGGCTTGCATTTATTATGGATAGTTTATCATCTGCAAAGTTTGAGCAAGGAATTGGATCAGATTCCCAACTGAGCATTAGGAGATAAATAATTCTAAATGTAATCATTGAATTAAGCCATGGTTTGTTAAGCAAGTCATCCTTACTTTGTTCACTCATACAGCTTTAGGACTTCTCTAACTGTAGGGGCAATTTAGAAAACAGTTTTTTTTTTTTTCAGCAGGTCAGGTGTATGCAAAACCACTGCCAAACCCCTCCCCATCATGTCTGGGCAAGCCCAGGGTAGTCTTATTCAGGAAAAGTAAAAAACAAAGGCTAGAGTGAGTTTTGTCACCATTGCAGTTTCACCTTGGCAAGACTGACCAAATTTGTATAGGCAAAACAGAAGAACTGTCAAAATTTGCCTTATTTGTGTGTGTGTGTGTGTGTGTGTGTGTGTGTGCATGCGTGTGTTACACAAATTCTTTATTATTTTAGGGAATTGTGGTATTACAAACTTAAGGACTCCTGCATTAAGCCATAAACAAAGCCAAAGCTTTTTTAAAAAAGCACTAAACCAAACCCAGCCAAACTTGGCTGAAGGCCCTGTATGATCCAATGAAACAGCCTATATATTCTCTGGGCCATTTCTTCTAAATTTCTCTTCATCTGATCACTGTAGCTTCCATTTTCTCTCTTCCTGGAACAACAGTGTGATCAAATATGCAGTTTCAGTTGAAAATAATTGCTACCTAAAGTGTGAGAACTTTACCATTGACCATTCCCTTTGGCTTCATCACATTCCACGTTATAGCAGCTTCCTGGGGGCTATTGGTGCCGTAGGTTGTGGAACTTTTCCTTGTAATTTGTCATCCATTTATAAACTTCATTTATAAATCTATTTATCATATTTATGCTTGTTCCTGATAAAACCAACTCAAGGATTTTTCGAGAATTTTTCTCAAGTGCCCGAGGTTCTAGCAGCAACACTCACTGATAATGGATTTACTTATAATAGAAGTTCAAAAGAAAAGAAAAGAAAAGAAAAGAAAAGGCAAGGTTAGTTGGGAACAGGATGCCCTGTGCAATGAAAGCAAAGGATTGGATAGAGCAGCCTCACCATTCTGATTGCTAATCTAATCCCATAACAATAAAGATATAAGAAACCCAGTTCTGCTTCTTTTACACTTTAGTTTCTAGTTTTGCTGCAAATAACTTTTGAGTCTTACCTGTTTCCTGGGAAACCATGACAAGAGTTTGATGCTTCTCCATATGGACCTGGATGCCCTTTAAGGTCAGCTATGAGAGACACTGTAAAAATAATTGCAGATGAGTTTTTTTCCCATTGTTGGCTTTCATTCCCTGGAATTCTCATGGATCAGAAAGGCTGAGTGATTCAACCACTCAGTTCAAGATAAACAGTCACCTGATTCATTTTAAAAAAAAAACTCGTGTTATTTTGGAGTCCATTGTCTATATAATTTAGGCATTCGTTTTTTGTATTTTGTTGGAATTATTGCAAATGATCATTTTAACATGCTTATTAGACCTTTAAATATCTTTAAGATATAATAGTCACCAGTGGTGAAATCCAATTTTTTTTACTACCAGTTCTGTGGCTTGGTAGGCGTGGCTTGGTGGGCATGGCAGGGGAAGGATACTGTAAAATCCCCATTTCCTCCCTACTCCTGGGGGAAAGATATTGCAAAATCTCTATTCCCACCCCACTCTAGGACCAGCCAGAGGTGGTATTTACCGGTTCTCCGAACTGCTCAAAATTTCTGCTACCAATTCTCCAGAACTTGTCAGAACCTGCTGGATTTCACTCCTGATAGTCACTATAAAAAAGAATAAATAAATGCAAATTAGCTGGGGGAAGATCAACAGAGTGGGCTCTGAGAATTTGAGATAAATGTTGCTGTTTCAGCCATTTCTACAGGTGTTGTATGCATGCAAAGTATACTGTTACTTCTACAATTTATGCCAGCATAATTTTGATGCTAATGAACAAGCTGTGTGGAACAAATGTGAAACAGAACTCATACATATGGCTATATAAAAGTATGTAACTACTATTGCTATCAAATGTGCAGCTTCCTTCCCTTATGACTGCTCACATGCCATAAATTCATAAGCGTAGTACAGTCAAAGTCTGAAAGCTGTTTCAAACAAAAAGCTATTATGACACGACACTATGAAATAAATGAATAATGGAATCATGAGAAATTATTTCACTATTTGTAGTTGATTGTGCTGGCAGCTGTTTAAAAATGTCAGTGCTTCATTGGTACTGCAGAAGGAAGAAAAGATAGAATTGGATACTGTCTGCATAATAACAGTTTTTTTATCCCAAGCTTCCATATGTTTTTTCCAATAAGCTTCATGAAGACAGTCATTTAAAAAACAGGGAAAATTAAATGGAGTCATGCAGTACAAGTACCCTTGAGGGCAGTTCCAAATGTTGTCACCTTCTTTCTAGAAAAGACCACAACTATCAAGCAATCCCACTGATATCCAACCATGACAATAAAAGGGAATGCACCATGCTAAATATACTAAATCATACCCCATGAAAACTTATACAATTTGGCTCACATATTGTGGTATACCATAATGTGGTTTGCTTGGATTTTGGCTGAATATATTTTATTTTATGAATAAAATCATCATGATTTCTAAACAATGGTATATGACTTGACTGCATTGTGATAAACTATGCCTTCATATAATAGGAGAACCAGATCATCATCTCAGAATGGTTCAAAAACAAGGAAAGGAAAGGAAAGGAAGGGAAAGGAAAGGAAAGGAAAGGAAAGGAAAGGAAAGGAAAGGAAAGGAAAGGAAAGGTGAGGAAATCTTCAGCTGGCCATAACGTAATATAGCCACTCCTTTAATTATACTTTTCATTTCAAATATTTATGAATAGTACTGTATTTTCAAATCTAAGACATTTATGAAATTTTTGGAGTGAATTTGTTCAAAAAATCATTTTCAGTTGCTATGTTAAATTCCTTACCTTTCACGCTCCTAAATTATGCAATGAGACTGAGTCATCTGCTTTAAAAGGAGCCTTTTTATAATTTCTCCAAAGTCAGAGGTCACCAGTGATAGGATCAAAATGAAGATACCTGGTAATTCACAGCTTATTTTGCAATGAGTCAACACGGAAAAGACAATACTGTAAGCTCAACTTTTTCATGGTTGGTCAGTCAGGTTAACTTATTGCAGATCACAAGGACTAGCTCAAGGATATTTGTTGCCTGAGGCCAGAAAAGCAAATCACATATTCAGTGTATATTCTACAGTCAAGGTGATTTGTACCCAAGGGTGATTAAATTATTTTGATCCTAAAAATCTAAGCAACTTCCCTGGCCCAGTAATAAAAATTAGGGCTATCATTATTTGGCCAGTAAAAATTTAGATAACCCACTAAATGGAATTAGAGATTTCTGCATGTCTTATCTGCCCAGGTGTGGCAACCCAAGTAAAAATAGAATAAGTTAAATGCAAACTATTTCATAGTTAGAGTAGACACTGTTAGTTTTATTGAAAGTTTTAAAAACAAAGAACAATACATGCAAATTAATATAGGTAACTAAGAAGAAAAAGAAAGAAATCAAAGAGCTTAAAGTACAAGAAAGTAAAAGAAATAGAACAAGGAAGATACAAGGAAGTAGCTTCTGATAACTCTTTACAGCAGTTATAAGTAAAATTATAAGTTTACCTCTTTCTCTAAAGTTACATCAAACTTGTCTTCTTTTTTTTTACTTTATCCTATCTAATTGTCAAAGCCATAAATCATAAGTTCATTTTTTTCTGTTTTATGCAAAAAGTTCTTAAGGGATATCCAGTTGGCAATACAAAGAAGTAAAAAGATTGGCTGTCATCTAATTTTATTTTTTTGCTTCCCAGTTATGGTGAGGGCAATTTTACTAGAGGACTACTCTTGCCCTATTTCTGCTATACATTTTTTTAGTTATGTCTTTAATTTGGATTCCCTTTTTTGGGTCAATGGCTCCTACTGAGGAAGTGTTCCAGCCCTGCCTCATTCCTCAGCTGTCTAATTCCTATAGTACATTTCTTTCTTCAGAATTCATCCTCTGCCCAATCAGCTCATTCTGCTCAACTGTTTATTAGAGACTAGTGAAGGGATACTGTAGACGTCATTCTTGTGATCGTTCTAATAACTGGTATTATGTAAGAACACTACATTCATTCCACAAATTCTCTAAATGGATATAATTAAAAGAGGTTAAAATAGCTTACTGTAAATTAGGGAGCAAGTGTGGTTAAAAAAATCAGTAGTTCATTTAAAGGAGCATTAACTACAACAGTCTCCCACAGTTTAATGCACTTAAAGTGGGTTTGGTTGCTATTCCAATCTTCCTGATTTATTGAGGCCAACCATTTATTGACTGAGGAATGATGGGGGTTGTAGTTCAGCACATCTGGAATATATTACCTTTGGAAGACTGGAATACTATGATTACTATGTAATATAGTTTCTTAATACTTTTCTCTTAAGTAATATGTTTTACTTCTATGTTGAGGCAAACAAACTTCAAGTTTGTTAAGGAAATTTTGGTGACCATTTTTGTGCATGTTTGTTTTATTTATGTTTTCTTCCACATTTAAGAATAGGAGCTGCAGTAGATGATGTCTCACTGAACCTCCTTGTTCTCAAATAAGCCCTTTAGAACATTTTTAAGGGTCATTCTTCACTGCGTTCCTAATGCAAATAGCAGACACCTGAAACCTACTCCTTTTATCTTTGATGGCAAAGATAAAAGGAGCCCACAAGAACAGCATGGTAAGCCTATCAAAGATAGAAAATACATACAGTAGAAAAATATAATTAATGGTGCAGAAGATGAAGAGACTGATTTTTCCATAATACTATAAATGACCATTTTGTCAGGATGTTTCAAAGCATCAGAAAGCAGGGGGGAAATGTCATATTACTTTTGGGGTAAATGAATTTGTATGTACCTCAATTGCCTCTAGTTGCCATGGTCACAGAAACAAAATGGCTTATTTGCTTAGTTTTATATCCATTTTGCATCTGATCCTGTCCTTTCAATGTCTGCAATTGAAAACCTTGAATATGGCTAAGGCCTACATTAGGGACAAGGGGAATTTGTCTCCTTTCCAAGGTCAGGCTGAATGATGAGATGATTCCCAAATTCTGTGGCTTTTTGTACTGTTGCTATGATCACAGCAGCAAAAATATTAAAGCCAAAGGGCAATGGAAGCAGGCAGATGTACCCAAAGCAGTTTAATATCATCCTGTTTGCATAAATGACTGCAAGTAAAAGACAGATTAGAAATAAAAATTAAAATAAGCAAGAAATTGTGTTTGTAAGTTGAGAACTACCTATAATCTTCATTGAACCTGAAAAGTAAGCATGCAGCTGACATGAAATGGTGAATCCTTCCTCACTGGAAGGTCTTCATCCAGAGGTTGGATTTTCATCCATCAGAAATATTCTAATGTTTTGTTCACTGACTGGGATATATGCTTGATAATATCCAGTTTCTCTTCCAATCTATGATTCAGGCAGAATTAAGATCTGATTTTTGAGTATGAAATCCCTAAATTAGATTTTTTAAACAAAAACACCATTTCCACACAAACAGCCTGGGAGAAGACAATGGCTAACTACTTTTGTACTAATAAAGGAGAATATTGGAGGCTCAAGGTTGAAATAAAAAGTACTTGGTGCTCTCTGAGCTTGGTAGTTTTCTTGTAGATATTTCATTATTCAAACAAGCACTGATGATGCTACCTAGTTTGGGTAATGAAATATCTGCATGAAAGCAACCAAGCCCAGAGAGGATTAAGGACCCCTCAGTTTTTGTGCCATTGCCAAGAAAACTGCATGACTGTATTTATGTGTCACTAGAAATTAAGCTGCACCTGAGATCATCTTTATTTTATTTTATTTATTCTTATACACTATTTATTGCTAACTAACATTCTTTTTCCTAAAACTGTTAGAATGAAGTGAGACACAGAATGTATCAAAGGGGAAGAAAACTAACATTGTTCCATTCACATTGTAAATACTGGTAACACTTTTTAAAGCTGTAGGCGTCATTGTGAGACAGTAAGGAAAAAAAAGGAATAATGAAAGTTTTCTGTAGATTAAGCTTCATGCTGTTTCAAAAAAAGAAAATGATCTTTTTTTTTAATGTAGCTTAATTTCTCACTTACATTGTAACAGTCAGAAGTATTTTCAGAAAGAAACTGTAGCAGGCTGCTGGCTGTTTAAAAATAGGATGTTGTATCTTTTTTAGTATAATCCACCAGAAAGCAACCCATCTGTCATACTGTAAGCTGTGTACTTAATTGTTCACTTTTATGAACGGATACTTGGAAGTATTGACAAAATGGTCATCAAGGGCTTCTAGGATCTTTGGCCTGAAAATGACTGAGGCATTACTCTTTTTGTGACAGATTGTATGTACTAAAACTCCTGAGTGGTGCTCACAGATCCACTGACAGCTCTTACTGTTGACTGTGAACAAAGAGCAGCCTTTTAATCCTCGTCCTTTATCGCATTCCTAGGAAAGAGCAGCTGTTGCTACCACCTACTCCATTTCAACCATTCCTTTCTTGAGAAACCCTCGCTGTTTTCTTTCTTTGTTCTGTCTGAGGGCATGTGATTTTTGACTGCATTCAGACAGGAAGGGGCTTGAAAGCCCCTCAACAAATCAACAAATCAACAAGTATTCCCCATGGCTGGGGAATTCTGGAGTTGAAGTCCACACATCTTGAAGTTGCTGAGTTTGAGAAACTGAGCTGGAGAGCCAAATAGACTAGGTGGGAATAGCTACATTTCTTGCTCTTCCTTCTTCAAAAGATGTCCCATTTTGTTTGTCATAGGATAACAAAACTATGGACAGAAAACTTTTGAATTTCTCAAAGGCAATTTCACAGAGTTGTGGTGCAGTGGTCTAGAGGTGGAGCTCTCGCCTCACAATTAGGAGGCTGTGAGTTCAATCCTAGGGAGCGGCAGATATTTCTCTCTCTGGGCACAATGAGTAAATATCTGCTGAACAAAACTCTGCATTGGTGACAGGAAAAGCATCCGGCCAGTAAATATTCAGCTCCATTTAGTTGCCCAGATTCCACCCCGATGCAAGGAATTACAAGGTCATTAAAAGACCAAAAAAGAAATAAAAATTCACAAAGTTGAGCTCAAGAATTTGAATTACCTTAATCAAACAGAATTTTACTGACAGAGCTGCATTTTGTTTGGCAAAGAGGGATTGGGATTCCCCTTATGCACAGAAATTATTGTTCTTTTCCAGATTGCTGGAAGTCATAGAAAATCATTCTGCCCAGGAGCAGAAACTCTGAAGTGGTGCAGGATGATTTTGCATGATTCTAAGCATGAAGAAATTCTGCCTATTATTCAGAAAGTTGATCATCATGTGGAAATGGTGACAAGAGCTTATAATTTATTAGTTAATGACATTGGGATGTGTTTTAAATGCTGCTAACTAGATCATAAGGAAAGGATGAGAGTGACTGTAAAGGTATTTACAGGAAATACATTTTCTTATCCAACTAGGGCTTCTCTTCATTATGGGAAACAAAATAAATTTAAGCTGTTGTGGTAGTTTGTCTTTTCCTATAATCTACCAGGATTTTGCAAAATTTCATGTCTGCTACAAATGAATTTGTTAGATTAATAAATGGAGTAGAGTCATTCATTGTGAATCACTGACTCAGTTCAAAATATATATCACTGAATAATTCAAAACATCAGGAAAATTCAATGTGATTTTGAATCAGATATTCAGCTTGAATTGAATGGATTTGAGAATAGATTAGGAAAAAGTCTTTTTGGGCAGACATAAAGAGCCCACTGAGTCCCTTTAAAGGTTTTACACAAAGAAACTCATCACTTTTCTAGGATTGTAG
>JANHFM010010218.1:5406-25900 GCA_032468115.1 Grayia smithii
AGGATAGTGTGGGGAGAGAGAGACTTAACAAAATCCAGGGACTGGATAAAGAATTTAGATGGTGATCTCCCCTGTCATAAATAGCATTTCCATAATATGGTCATCTTAGATATCGTTAACAGATGAACCTTAAGTAATATTGTACATGTCCAGTAAACCCAAAGCATCTGTCAATACTGGTATGCAAAAGCTGGAAATTGGAAGCAAGCCTGCTATATTTTATTTTATTTTATTTATCATATTTATATACCATTTCAAAGACATTGAGTCTGGACAGCATATGTACCTTTGCATTTTAAACGATTTCTAAAACGTTATAAAAATACTCTAAAACATAAATATTAGTATTATAAAAGTACTAAAAAGGGTTGGAAGACCACAGATGTTATACTCAATGCCAACACCTCATTAAATCCTCATCTCTGTGATAACCACCAAGTTTTAAATGACTTCCAGCAGGATGTTCAAAGGGGGAAAAATATCATTTTTTGGGGGGGGTTGATGTTCTACAGACCAGGGGCCACATTCGACAGGAGCCAGGCGATGAGCTTTTTCTGACTTAGCAAATGGGGCCCAGAGTATGCCTCTTCTGGCAGACTAGATGGGGCAGGCAGAAATAATCAGGAAGCTATCCAAATATTACTTGTTTCAAATTCCTGTTCAAGCCAGTGGGTAATGATGGCTTTTCCAGGTTTACACAATGCAATTAGCTTTACACATCCAATTCTATTACTCAGGCTCTTTAAATAAGCATGTCATTTGAATTCCATCATAAGGCAATGGTTTAATTCAGAAATGAATCTGTGGAGGGTTATGGGCCATATGCATGTGGAGGATGCCCATAGTACCCATAAGATACACTAGCCCTGAACATCTGCTGCTACTGAACTAGTTATAATCCACCACACTGCTATCATTGTCTCTTTGATTTGCAAGATAGCCTTATCAGGTAAACCAGACAGGGAACACGAACAGATGAGCTAATTCTACTTTATTGTAAGGTATATTAACATAATCTTGCAAGTCTGAAAGTCCAGTTCTCCCCATCTCTTTTATACCCTGAGAAATTAAGGAGGGTCTCCTCTGAGCCTCTTGTCCCTACCTACTATCCAACTGCAGACTATTATGGTCTTATCTAACCATTCCCTAGGCAGCAGCTCTGGGCCCAGTTTGCCAAGGTCATTCCCACATATCATTATGTAGGGTGACTGCCTACGTTAGTTCCTGCAGTTTCCTTGACAACTTTTTAAGAAGTGGTTTGCCACTGCCACTTTCTTAGGGCTGAGAGACAGTGTGTATAACTGGGGCAAAATCACCCAGCTGGCTTCATCCCAAAGGCAAAACTAGAACTCATAATGCCCCAGTTTCATCTTCCCTTTATAGAAAACTCCGTGTCCTTTGAGTCTCCAACATCAAGCAAATGAATCAATGTCAATGAATATTATAAAACATTATGTTCATCTAAAGCATATTATAGTGCCCATCTGTATTAACAATATGCACGAACAGTTTCTATTTATAATTAATTAGACTATATGAATCAATAAGATGCATTTAAGCATATCTGCCTTCATGTTGATGGGTAGGTTCTAAGAAATAAGAAAGGCGCTTAATGCAATGCATTACATCAATAAGAACATGTTATAGGAGCATTACAACCTCTAAAGTGACCTGTGAGTTTCAAGGTGCTTGTTTCAAGTAAGAAAACTTTTGAAAGCTTAGGCTTGTTTTAATGGAATCTGTGCCTACATAGATGCAGGCTCTTCGACAGTTGCTTAAAACCAAACATGATTCTTTCACAAGCAAGATTCTTACAGAGCCTTGTGTAGCAAGTTTTATTCAGAAGACTTGGATGTTGTTACAAGTATTGCAGCAAATGAATGAACTTACCCCAATGTGTCTTAAGGCAGAGATTTTCTGTTTTTCTTTCTATATATTCAGTGCTCCTTTGTGCAGCTAGATTCTCCAAATTGATAATAGACAAGTTGCAGTTGGCAGTGAACATGACTGTCTCTGCACTCTTTACTAATCTTGGTTCCAACACTCACAAAACTTTCTTTACAGAATTTAACACTTTTTAAAGTTTTAATTCCTCACTGAATTTATTATTTGCCCCTGACATAGAGTCACGGGGCTAGAAGGGATCTTGGAGGTCTTCTAGTGCAACTGCCTGTGCAAGGCAGAAATCATTATGTAAATGGTTGTCCAGTCTATTCATAAAAACGTCCAGCAATGTGGCATCCACAACTCCATGAGGTAAGGCATTTGATTGATTTCACTGTCAGGAAATTCCTCCTTATTTCTAGCATTGATATCCTTCTGACGAGCTTCCACCCATTGCTTCTTATCCGACTCTCAGGTCTATGGAGGGTAAATCAGCATCCTGTGATAGCCCTTCATTTATTGGAAGACTACTATTATGTGTCTCCTGAGTCTTCTCTTCTAAACACAATCTAGTTCCCTTAGCTGTTGATCATATGATTTAGCCTCCAGACCCCTTATCATATTTGGTGCTCTTCTCTGAATTTCTTCTGGGGTATCAGCATTTTTCTTGTTGTATCATTGTTATCAGAACTGGACACAGTATTCTAAGTGTTGCCTCAATAGTGCAATATAGAGCAGTACTATTACTTCCCATAATCTTAATGCTATTTCTCTGTTAATGCAGTCTAGGACTGTGTTGGTTTTTTTTGGCAGCTGAATCACACTGTTGACTGACAAGCCGTGATCCAACAGGACACCAAGATCCCTCTCACAAGGCACTACTTGTTGAACCAGGCACTGCATATTCTATATGTCTATGGAGATTCTCAGTTATCCAGGTCGTGGTTGTCCCAAATATGCTTTTCAAGAGGCAACTGGACTTTCCTGTTTTTTCCTTGAAGATGTTTCACTTCTCTTTTAAGGTTTCTTCAGCTCTGGCTGAATGGTGGGGAATGGAAGGGTTTATATTCCTTGAAGACAGCAGGTCATTTGCATCCTTTTAGAGAGTCATTGAGACCATCTAGATATTTTTTTGTGTCTTCAGGGTCACAGGGTTAATGCAAATGAATGTGGAACCTTCTTGGAATGGCTAAAAAGACTGTGCTGTGGAGCTGTGCCCCCTGCAGGATGCTCCTCTCAACCCTGTGTTCCCCCACTGTCAAACACAGACACAGGCCATTGGGGATGAGCCTGTGCCATCTGCATCTCAAACCATTCACACTGCCGCACCATTGAAACGGTGTTCATCCCAAAGTGCATAGCTAATTGTATGCAAATGCAAATGACCATCTGTCTGCAAGGAATATAAATCCTTCCATTCTCCATCATCCAGTCAGAGCTAAAGAAGCTTCTTGAATCTTCAAAGAAAAACAAGAAAGTCCAATTGCCTCTTGAGCCTCCACTAGGCTCTTTGGGTGCCTATTTTATACCTATGCATTTGGTTTTTCCTGCCTAAGTCCAGGACCTTCACCACTGAATCATATCTTCTTGGACTGAGTCCAATGCTGAAGTTTGTTAAGATCCTTCTGAATTTTGATCTGATGAGCATCCTTTCATCTAAGTCATTTATGAAAATAATTGAAGATCACTGGGACCAAGATGTTCAAATTAATCAATAATTTTCTAGTTTCCAAAATTAGACAGAAATCCAGGTGAGGACAGATAAAATCAGAATAGTGCAATTACATTACCTAGAACTATATTCTATTCACATATTTTAGAATTGTGCTAGCTCATTTAGCCAATCCATTTCACTGCTAGTGTGAGAGCAAGGGAAAAGTTACACTATAGTTCCAACTTCACAAGAATTCAAGGAAAATGGACAAGAGTATTCTTATAAATAGGTTTCTCAATCGAATACAGGTAGTCTTTGACTTATGACCACAATTGAGCCCAACATTTCTGTTGCTGAGTAAGCTATTAAGTGAATTTTGCCTCATTTTATGGCCTTGCTTGCCACAGTTGTTAAGTGAATCATTGCAGTTGTTGAGTTAGTAATAGGGTTGTTAAGTGAATCTGGCTTCCCCATTAACTTTGTCAGAAAGTCACAAAAGGTGATCACATGATCCCAGGACACTTCAACGGTCATAAATATGAGTCAGCTGGCAAGCATCTGAATTTTGATCACATGAACATTAGGATGCTGCAACAGTCAGTCCTAAGTGTGAAAAACAATCATAAGTCACTATTTCCAGTGCTGTTGTAACTTAAAACGGTCACTACAAGAACTTTTGTAAGTCAAGGACTACCTGTAGATTGTATGTGCTGGAATTCCTGTATGGTGAACTTAACTTTTCTTCTAACACATTCTAAAAATCTCATTTCTGAGAATAAACATTTCCAGTCGAAATAGCAAAGGTGGAAGTCTGACATTTGTTTCCAAATCATATCCATTTTAAGTCTAAACTCATTTGAAAGCTCCATGTATTGATAGTTACAAATGACCTGTAACTGCTTGTAAACACAGCAACAAATCATATTCATTTCCAGTATGTCCCCTTTGATTGAAACAAACTCTGGTTTGGAAATCCTGTATTGGCACCAAGATGAGTCATATATGACAGCCATTTAGAGTTCAATATCTTTCTCATATTTCCAAGAAACTGCCAGTCTCTGTACTTGACTGGTGAATTGTGTCTGATTTGGCACATTGTAGTATAAACAGTTCCAGCTTCATAAATCACATTAAGTGCAAATCTGCATGATGGCTTTACTAGGGATGTTTCAGAGTCCTAGCTGGTACATAGCTAGGATTTATGTACAATGAGCAGCTCTAATATCAGAATTGCATGACAAAAATGGAATAAACTAGGAGTTAACGATAAGTTCTATAGTTACAATATTGTCCCCAACTATTGCAAACATAGACATCACTTCATCTTTATAGAATCATAGAATTTAGAAGAGATTGAAGACATTTAGCACTTAGGAATAGCACTTAGACTTATAAAGTGTTCCATAGTGCTTTATAGCACTGAGTGGCTTACAATTACATTATCTGGCTTTTCAGTTTACCGACCTCAGAAGGATGGAATGCTGAGTCAACCTCATGCCCCATCCAGGTTGAACTTCTGGCTGTGGGCAGAATTAGCCTCCAATACTGCAGTCTAACCACTGTACCACCAAGGCTCTTTAGTTCATTTCATTGCCTGATGCAGGGAATCTAAGGCTAGAGATGGCTTGTGCTTAAAGGTGACCATCAGTAAAAGTCTGAATTATCTGTAGACACAATTATGCAGTTTTACCATCTAAGTTTCCATTTGTTGTAATAAGACTTTTCTGTTCCTATAATTGAAATCACTCATTATTAGTTTTGTTTTATTTTATGATGAGGAGATAAGGTTTCCCTTTTTTCTGAGGGCAGTTTTGAAGAACATTATCTTTTCTGCCTGCATCTTGATCCACATTAATTCCAGTCCGTGTAATCAGACCATCAGTTTGAGCACAGGCTAAGATTAATCACTCCTAATACAAAGATTGAGTTCAGACACCTCAATAAGTTATAAAGTTGTTTGATTATGCTTCAGTGCATTCTATGACTCCAGCCATAGTACTTTTTATAAACTGTGAATATACTAGCAATGTGTGAATCAAATCAAAACCTTCTATTAAGAACAAACTACCAAGATATGTCCAATATGATCTTTCTTCTATTTTCAATTGTGGACACCTGCTTTTTTTTAATATGAATGAGTTTGTGCGTGTCTACTTCATATATAATAATTTAGAGGAAAATTTGGAGAATTGAAACTGATTTGGGGTCTACACAAATTTCAGGGAGTGTCCTCATAGAACAGGGGTGTTAAACTTGTGGTGTCGTGTCGTCATGTGATGTATCGTGACTTTTTTTCCCTTTGCTAAAACGGGTGGGCGTGGCCAACGTGTGACGTATCTGGCCCACAGGCCATGTGTTTGACACCCCTGCCATAGGCAGTCAAACATGCCTTTTTCTGTGGTTTCTGTGATTGGGCAATTGAAGCCTTGCTCCTTTTTCATGTATTCTATCCATCCAATTCCACACAACGACACACATAAAAACAGTGATGCCTTGATCACACAGTTGTGGCCACAGCCTCAACTTTTTTGACCTCTTTCTCTGGAATGATGATTAAGATGAGAGCAGACTTAACAGTGCAAAGAGCTGAAAAATAATGAGCCACCAATTGTATTAAGAAACATTTTATTAACAAAACGGTAAATTCCACTTGCTTAGCATTTCCAATAATGGATAAATTGGCCTTGCAACAATTAAAAAAAATTGTAAATATCTATCACAGAAAGCACTATAAGGTTAAGGGCTTCTGACCTTTTTTTAATATTTTGGGAATGAATAATTTCACATATTCTTTTAGTGTTTTGTTAAAAAAAAGACAACACAATACGGTAATAAAAAAATCCAACCCATAGCCATCTCATCCCAGCAGAATCCTAGGTGTGTTTATGCAGAAGTAGTCCCAATGACTTAAATAGGACCGATCCTTTCCCCCTTAATTATGCATAGGATTGCAGCGTTAGTCAAACAAATTAGATTATTATAGAGATGGTATTAATGAATTTGTTATGCAATTTTGAAAAAAAAGAACAGTGTTTTAATATAGCTACTGCAAACATTTGATAAATGCAAACACTTTGCTCATTATTAAATCACAAAATCAACAAGGAAGTACAGGAGTAACTCCTCAAAAACAAGTTGAAATATCTTTGCTAGAAGTAGCAATCTCCCATCACTTACCCCTTAAAGTAAGTATGTTAATTGTTTGAGGGGGGGGAAAGTTGGGTAACAAAGTGAGTATATGAAGTCACATATGAACCTTGCCATCAGTGAATACCAAAGCTTAAATTCTCTCTCTCTCCTGCTTATGAATATCCGTTCTTCACTGATGGCTTGCCATGTTTCTGCCATGGTTATAATGCAGGATGAACTCCTGCCCTCCCCTCAGCAAAAGGTGGTAGATACAAGGAAAATTGGCCAAACAATTTCAGATTATCTTGAGCACAACATACCCTTCAGATAGTTACATGCATCATCCTTTCTTCCCTCATAAGCCCTTGATACAAAGCACATTATACAAATCATTTAGCAGTGTTCTACTGTATTTCTAAAGTATTGCTCTGTTGAACACCAGTTCCCAGTCTTTTGCCGTAATAGCAGCAACAGCATACAAGAAAATACAGTGCCTTGTTGATTAAAGCTAATTTTAAATTCCTTTTTTCCTTTCTGTAAAGTGTGAACAATTCTACTCCTCCCAGGAGGCCTTCTAGGATAAGGCAGATTTTCTACTGAACTATCTTTCCATGTAATGTACTTGTATCTCTCTAAGTAAGATACTAAAGAATGACATATCATTGGGAACCCAGGGCAGCAGTCACTTTGTTGTTGTTAAAAAACAAACAAACTTGCAAATTTGTAACGTAAGCATGTATATAAACCAGAATGTTTGTAATGTTTATGCATATATCTTTGCAAAGAATCTTAGATAATGCTTTTTTAAACCAAACCATTGTATTCATTACCTTAGAAGAAGAAATTCTATTCAAGCTCAGGGTAAGAACTGGGTAACTAAAAACAAGTTAAAAGGAGAATCATTCCCCATTTGACAAAAGGTGCAACTTTTGTTCTTGTTTTTTCAGTTTATGTTGAGAACATTAGAAGTTTTCCTAACTTGGGGTTGCTTTAGTGAGAGGAGCTAGAGTACTTTAAAGGGCAGATTTCTGAATTTCTTTACCAACGAGCTCTCTAATGATATACAACAAATAAAAAGCAAATGTTAATAAAGGTTTAGGTGAAAGATATCATGGAATTCAACCTTTTTCTCAATTCCTGGACAAATAGCCAGAAAGTTGAGCTAGAGTGTAAGGGTCACTTAAATCAGCAGTTGTTGGGCTTAATGGGGTAGGAAGAGAAAGAAGCTGAAATCACATAATTGTGATCAATCTTGCTAATGTATCATAGGAGAGGATAGACAATTGGAGAAGAAAATTATGAAGTTTATATCTATATATATTTGCTTTCTAAAGTCCACTTCTTTCATACAAACTACTAAAACTGAACTGCAAAAGAAGAGAGGCTGTACAAGTTAAGAAGAAAATTAGCTGACTCTTATATACATTCATACACATCCTGTTTAGTATATTTACTACACTGTAAATTAAAATCAAACCCAGGAAGGAAGGGAAGAAGGAAGGGAGGAAGGAAGGAAGACAAGAAGGGAATAAAAAGTGTGGCAGTTTCTCATGGCTGTAAAAGTAAACAGAAATGTTGGTTGCTCCAGATGTCATAAAACATTCTATACCTAGCAACACTTAGAACATTGAGTTTACCAAAAATGGTTGAAGAGCAGATATAGTTTGCATTTCTATACAACAGGCTAGAAAACATCACTTATCACAGTCCAGAAAGCACATATAGATGTGTTTTTAATATAAACATAGGTAATAACATACTAAGCGTGCATGATTTTTTTTAAATTCCAATGATCGCATCTATGCCCTCAGTTTAGGATTTGTTGGTAATGGTGTGTGAAAATAAGCCTTATATTTCATGTATTTTGTTTCTTTGTTTATTGTTATTTTTGAAAATAAGGCCGCTATATTTTTTTCCTCACAACCAGAAAGGGGCTTTTTTCAAAAATGTTTTCTTCTTCTGTTTTTAAATGTGGTTTATTCAGAAAAGCCAGCACTTTACTTCAAACCCAAGCTCCAATCATTGTTTTGTTGCACCAGTTGGCAAGCTCAGTTTTAACCTTTGCTTGTGTCAAATGGCAAAGTCTTGTCAGGTAATCAGGTTGACTTACTCCTCAGGAAAGTGCTAGCACTTTGGCTAAATCCAGACTCATAGGTAGCTTCTTTACTGTGGGCGTGTGCATGATTTCATCTTTTCTTTGTTTCAGTTTGTCACAATTTGTGTTGTGCTGGGTGATGTTTTGGAGTAATACTCTTTGCCTTATGAGTGTGCAGTAGTACCAACATCTTCTTCAGAAACATTCCAGCAACATAAAGATGGCAGAGTAAATGAAAACACTGTGAACGTAAGGGGGTTTACTGATTCCCGTTTCAGAGAAACCAGAGTATGAAATGCTTATTTCATTTTTGTCATTCCTTGTTTTGTTAAAAAGTCTTTCCTTTCTATTTGCATTCCCCGTATTCCTTTCCCCATTTTTTAAACTTTGTATGTGCTTCATAAAAAGTAAAGTAAATAAGTTTTGTTTTATGTCTCAGATAAAATGAAGACTATTTCTATACAATTGTTCTTTCCAGTTGTTGGGATCAGACATAGTACTCCTTATCCTTGTTTTTCTTATTTTTGCTGGAGCTTTTAGAGCTGTTAGGTTGCTTTTCCTTAATCACAGCCCCGTTGGACTGTGCTGAGTTACTGATGTAGTTTCGACTCTCATCAACATGATAGGAGCCTTCATCTCGGTTCCTGTACTTGTACATAGCATAGAGGAGGATAAGAATGCACAGAGCAGCTGCTGCTACGATCCCAACCACCATGCCAGTCGTGCTGCTGGATTCCCGAACCACCTCTTCTGAACTTGGGTATCCTCCCCGTCCTGGTTTGGTGGGACTTGCTGTAAGCAGATGATGGGAAAAAAAAAAAAAAAACATTTATGTAATGCAAAGTAGAAAATCACCTTAACATTTTTTAACTGTAACACTATTGCTTTGGAAAGCTGGTTTCATTTTAGGATTCTGGAATAAATCCAGGAAAGTTGGGCAAATCAGTTTCTCTCTGCTCCATACCCCACCATTCCCCAAGGAACTATCTGGTTCAGAGAATCAACTTCACATTATGCTGATCTGACAACGTAGAACTTTCTAATCTGTTTAGAAAAGGCATTTACTGCAGTTTTTCAAAAACTGCACAATTTCATTATGCTACTAGAGAACAAATATTAGATTCTGTAAGTCTATTGCACATGAACCTCTGACACTTATTAAAAAATAAAAATCTTGAAATCAGTAAAATAACCATTAACATATGGATGCTTATAAATGTAAAGAAAGCATTTATTACTGGTGGAAATATAACATATGAGGAATAAATATTCTACCATAGCATCTACTTAGCCTACATGGGGTCTAGATATAACTGGGCAGATTAAACCCATTAATCTACTGGTGTATGAAACAAAATATAAGTTTTTGATATATGTCTCATATTCCTTTTCTACATGTCATGAAGAGTAGTCCGCCCTTTTGGTATAGTTTAATGTGTTATTGTATTGATAGTCCTTGTTAGTATCCATAGAGGGGAAAAATGGAAGAACTGTATAATTGTACAAAAAGAGAAACTGAACAGGAATTTTGAGTATGTATGTATGTATGTATTTTAAAAAAAACACACCAACCAAAGCATTTCTGGTGAAGCAAAGGGGTTCCATCAAAGAAGAAAAGTGTAAGAGAGGAAAAGAAAAGCACAGCAGTACATATGGGGAAGGAATAAGAAGGAAGAAGAGGGACCGGTGCTAAGAAATAAGCAAGTAAACCCAATAAATGTTGGGGCAAGGGAGGCAATCTTAGAATTTAGAAGGTGAACTGCATGAGGAAACTCCCAATATTAGTTTCAGTCCTGAGGAAAGCCAAATGTCTTCCAATGCTCAGTAGGATAGTAACGGGTGACACGACTCTCCAGGTGATAATTTTCTGGAGATGCCATTTATGGATCCCCAACAAGGAGTCAAGATAAAGTTTTAGCTGAAGAAGCAGTATGACATCCACTTCAGCTTAGTACATAAGTTTCCCAACAACATACTTAGGTGATTATCTGCCTTAAGTCTACATAGATTTTTCTCAGGTTTTCTCTTCTAGGATTTTCTAGACAGCAAACTCTAAGCTTCCATTTCTAAGTTTAGGATGAACAAGGGTGGTTAGAAACCACATCTTTCTTTTAATTTAATTCTTCATTCTATGCCCAGTATTATGTGGAAATTCATCTGAGCTGGATATGTCAACAATTGTTTCATAATTCGCTGTGACAGGATAACTCTATAGGAACAGCTATAGAAAATGAAAATAGGTGATTTATCATGCCGAATGTGATTCTGGAAATTACTTTCTGTTCAAGGAAGAATGGAACATGCTGAAAAGAAATGATGCTACCTGACAGGCTAAATATCATCTTTTGAATGTAGGCATTTTATGCAAATGCTGTCAATTAGATTTCTATTAATTGGCAGTAAAAAAACAACTTTCAAACTTCTTTTATGGTAAAATGTTCCACTGAATACCAGGTATAAAGATATAAAACTGAAAATTTTAATTTTTCTTAAAAAATAATCTGAAACTGCTGGCATTGTTTCACTTTAAGAAACGTTTCACAATCATCTCACTCCATCTGTTTCAAGAAGACAGAACCACTTAATTAACTTGAAGCTGTTCCTGGCATTGTCAGAGTAGTAGCTTCTAATATCGGCTGTGGAAAATGGAGTGGAAACTGCAATGAAGACACTGTTCTGTTTTTTTCATTGCCTTAATAAAAGAAAAATAACTTTTTCAATATTATCAATATTGGTTGTTTTTCACAACAACATATCTAGTAAAAAGAATGCACCAGAAATACTATATAAATATAACCATGGATTGGACATTTTCAGAGGCAAATGCTCTATTCTTATCCACAGAATCAAAATGAATTTTAAAGATAAGTGAAGAGTTTTTGTAATAGCCATGTCAATGATGGAGGAATGTTTATGGTCAAACCAGTCAGTGTGTGAAAAGAACATTGCACCATTGGGATAAGAATCCTCCCTTTTCTACACATACATTGTGACAATGCATGCCATTTCAAAGGGGCAAAGCAGCTGCAGATGCCCCTACTTGAGTGTAACTTTTATTGAAATGATGGAAAAATATAGTTGCCATAAATAATAAGATACATAGTACATAAAGAAGAAATTAGTCTCTTTAGTGCCAGTTATGCCACTTGGAGTTTTTCTTCATGTGTCTGAAATATGTACATCAGTTTTTCAACATTCCTGAGAAGCTGTTCTATGACCTTAGAACTACTCCAGTGCTACAATAAGTCTACACTTATATTATCCAACCCATATACCTGAATGTTTAACTTCAATGATGCACTGTAACTGAAGTAATATGAACCTTGTTGCAGCCACTAAATTGTCAAGCAAGTATGAATCAGACTTTGATTAAATTTGGTCACAGGATACCCATAAAATATTTGTTTAAAAACAGCAGTCTACTTTGGTTTTCTACTTGATTTAACTATTAGAGCCTTTCCTGAGAAATAGGAAGAATTGTAATTGATAATTATTTTGTAATTTGGGTGATAGAAGATGTTTGCAAAATAATTCTCATAGTTTCCTGAATAAAAACATATTTTCAGGCCATGAAAACTTATTCTTTAAAAGAATTGCTGCTAACTTCCTGACAGCAATTCAATGAATACTGAGCAGTGTCTGCCAACATATCTTTATTACTTTGGGGGAAAAAACTTTACTATTAAAAGACTGCATTATTGTATGTTGAAAAGAAACCAGAATGATATCAATTCCTTATTATTGTCCAAGTAATGGCAGATGAAAAATTGGTAACTAGTCCAGTTCTATAGATTTAAGACAATAAAATGAACAGATTGGAAAGTATCTCTTGTGACTGTGATAGAAAGGAACACCTGCAAGTACTAAAGCTATTTTTTTGGCTGAGGGTAAGTGGAAAGTCATACAATTTAGTTTCTGAGAGTGGAATGAAAATATTATTAAACAGGCATTTTGTCTACAATGCTCTATTTTGCATCTCATCAGTGAGATGGATATGCTGCACTTGTTTTCCCTCAGTGTTCTCTCTCCACTCACCAATATTATGCAACCTTCTGAATTATATTGTAGACTCTATTGGGCGGGATTGATTTTTGCATTCCTGTTTGAATTTCTGCAGCCATGAAATAACTTATGCAGAACAGTCACACTTGTTTAGACTTTTCCACTACATTTTACAGGCTTATTATAATTCTTGGCAGTTCTTTCAGGAGAAAGAAAGAAAGAAAAAAGACTATTGCCAATGTCCATTGTTCATTAATGCTGTGAAAAGAAAATGGGAATTGCAGATTCCTGGAGTGTTTGAGAATTGAGATTAGCAAAAGCTTTTATTAACAAAAATACAGTTTAAGACCTTTTCTTGGTTCATATTCATGCTTTTGCATATATCAAATGGAAATGGGGGGATTAGAAAATTATTCACAAGATTACATACATTTTCTCTGCCTATTTACTCATCAACTTTTACATGGGGGTATGAGTGGAATTGCTTATTAGTATAGTCTCTGGTAGACTTTCAATCTGGGAGCAGCTGGAAACCAAAAAGCTCTCTGAGATGTATCACCTTATCTAAACTTCATTTCATCTGGACAGTTATACACCAGGACTTCTTAGCATTACATGTCTACAATACATATCCTCTGTTGATTTTGTCTTTATACTGTTTCTGAAATCTTTAAATAGAGTTGGGGCAAAATTATGATACTAGATAGATTTAAGACTTATGAGAAGGAATTACTCCTTATCTTTTTTTTAAAAAAGGAACTAGGACCTACAAAATCTCCCCCCACTCTTATTAGTATTTGTGATTTTGGAAATTAACATTTTGAAGCAGGGAATATAAGTGATGATTGATTGCTGATAGGTAATGCTGGAAACAGCTGGAGTAAAAGACAACACTGAGGCACTGATCATAGCAGCATAAGAACAGGCAGTAAGCACCAGATGTATAGAAGCAAGAGTCTACCTTACATCTACAGACAGGACACAAGGTAGAGACTATGCAGAGAGGGGATGAACACCCTTGGTATGGGAGTAGGAATGGATTTCCAGAGGAAAAAGTTGCAGACTACAGAACCAGGCGCACTACTCAGGTGGCCCTCAGGACATAGCACTTCCAAGTGCTTCAAGGACCCTCTAAAAGGATGCAGATTGCCAGCTGTCTACAAGGAATATAAATCCTTCCATTGTCCACTATCCTGTAAGAGCTGAAGAAGCTTCTTGGATGAGAAGCTAAATGTCTTTATAAGAAAAAACAAAAAAGTCCAGTTGCCTTCTGAAAAAGCACCTTTGGGACAACCATGACCTGGATGACTGAGAATCTCTACAGATTTTGACTTCAGCTTTAGGTTTATTGTATGTAAGTAACAGAGAGAAGGAGAGGAAAATGCAGCTGAAGTAGTAAAATGAAAGTTTACCCCAAGGAAAACTGTGAATCTGCTACTTTCTTGTGGTATTTCTTGTGCAGAGGTACTTTCTTGTGCAGTTAATCCACTAGTTGAACATCTAGCTGTGAAGATTTTTTTTGAATTTCCTGATTTTCCTAGGAAATTAAGCCTTCTGTTGGATTCTTAATAAATGAAGTATCTTAAAAGACTGCATTGTGTTTACTTTGGAAATTACAAACATATATTCTCCTTTTTTGGAGATGATTAAGAAAAGAATTCATAGAACCTGGCAATGATGGATTAACTAGATTCCTTGAACTGAACAAGAGTTGGCATCAGTGACCTTTCCACTTTTATGATTCTAGAATATGGAAATAACTTTGTTACTGTTTCTTAAACAATCTTAACTAGATGGATTAATAATCTGCTCTAATATATAATCTATCATATAGAGGTTTGATGCTATCTATGGGAAAGAAGCTGGCATACACTTGGAATGGCTTTGAAAATTCAACCTGTCAACATCTGTTTATCTATACATGAATACTTTGTTATTAGCTGGAAAATACTGCAATAGCACTTACAGTAGACTTCTATACCACTACATAGGGCTTTACAGCACTTTCAGAGTAGTTTAAAATGTCAGCATTTTGCCCTCAACACTTAGGTCCTCATTTTACTGACTTCAGAAGAATGGAAGGCTGAGTCAACTTTGAGCCCTGTTGGGACTGAACCCCTGGCTGTGGGCAGAGTCAGCCTGTAATACTGCATTCTAAACACAGCACCAGCAGGAATATTAGATTCACAATTTTGTTTTTTTTGAAGATCTTATAATTATAAATAATTAGCAGGGATTAAAAGATCACTGTTGAATGCATAAAGGAAGCAAAAATGTACACATATCAGTCTGGTTTTATTATGCCTATCAAATAAGAAAACTGAACATATAAGAAATAAATCTGTAATGGAAAAGAATACAATGATATAAAAATGACAGCAGTGTCTCAATTATATCAGGATCAGGAAGAGGAACTGAGAATTATCTCCATGGGAATGACTTTGGTTGTAGATAAGATAAATTATTTCTGGTCTACCCACTTTCCATGCTCAAATACTGGAATATATCCTTATTATTCAAACCCATATTTGAGGAGATGTGCTCAAGAAGCAGGAACTACAGATTTCTTCTCCTTACATACCAAGTACGTACAGACAGGAATGGAAAGTTTGTCATCTAAGAGCAAAGAATGGGCAAGAGTATGATTGGATTTTTCTCTCTGTAAATACCATTTGTGTGATATCTTTGTGTATTCCAATGTAAACTGTACTTTATATGATTTGATCACTTTTTATTCTGTCTTTATTTTTATTCAATGTTTCATGTACTGCTTGATTAGTAGGCTTTGTCTCCATTACATTTTCATTTCCTATATTTCTTGCAAGTCACATCTTTGCATTCATTATTTATTGAAAGGCAGGTGCACAGCAAGAATAATCAGAGATGATAGACAAGGACTTGCTGGCAGTGAAAATTCTGATAGGCTATTTCTCCCAGGGAATGATACTACTGTATGCCTTACTTCTAAATAAATCAACAAAATTAATAAATCAGCACAACCTATATTCAAGTATAAATCAGCAACTATAGAAATATAGATGTGGACCTTTATGTTAACTTAAGTTTTTACTATACATCAAAAACACTTATCCATAAGCATTCACATCTGATAAATGCTTTTATTATTTTTGCATCCATGACAACTTACCAAAATGAACACTGCTTGTGATGACAACAAAAAGATGAAGAACTGTGTCCCCCACTCTTACCTCTGCTGCTGTTCTCTAAATCAGCGTGTCTCTCTCTCTCTCCCTTTCCCACTCCCTCTCCCTCTCTCTCTCTCTCTCTCCAGTGATTTCTTTGTCATCACTTCTAAATCCAGGACTTTATAGGAAGGGTACATGATTTTGTGTTGTCCAAATGTATCTATATACCAGCCAGGTTTTTTTTAATAATAAAAGGCACATGGGCAGGATTGTGTTGTGGCTAATCGTCTAGGATTCAAATTTCTTCACAGAGGCAAAATATCAGAGCTGAAATATATTTTAGAAGCATTGTAAAGCAACACTAGAAATGCTGCCTCCCCAGGAGACATTTTCTCAGAAGGCAACAAGGAGAATCAGTTGTGTGTGAAGACATGGGAAAAAAAAGAAGGGGGGGGGGAGGAGGGATGAAGCAAATTATTCTAATACAGAAGGAAATAAAGATTGGGGATGTTGTTTAAATCTTTGGAGGAAACTGTTGCAGCTAATAGAGTTCATAACCTTTAACTCACAAACAAAGTGTTATTCCAAAGTAGGTAGATGAATTGGTTCAACACAGAAGAAGTAAATCTTAACTTGTAGAAGACTGAGATTTCATAATTCTTAACATCTATTTTTAGGACTCTATGAACCATGTGTAGCTACAGTAACTAATAAAATATATAGTAGTATAATAATACCAATATATGTCAATCATTACATAATGCCATTATATTATGATAATGTGTGGCATTGCACCTTGTGTTTGTGTGAATGGACATATATAAAATTCTAAGTACATAATACAAGCTATGGAGGCAGAAAGGGTGTCCCTAAAGTAATAGAAGAAAGGTGATTGCATTCAAAGGAAAAAGGTGTGGCTAAAATGCCAAGGTATGATTGGCCCAGCTTTGATGAATTAGTCAAAACTTGTTGGAAGGTATAAAAGTGTATGGGAATGGTGGCATTTGGAAGTCAATACATCGAACAAGCATCTAACCTAGTTTTTCCTAACCTGGCAAGTCAGATTTTGAGCTACAAAAATGTGTATGAAGTTTGAATGTGTAAATAAATGTAGCCTTTACTTCCAAATGTAACAATACAAATTGTAAACCTGCATTTGATTCTATGTCCTTTAAATCATTGGATAAAAACAAAATATAAATAGCACTGAAGTACTTTCTGGTCCTCAGCCTGACAACTCTGATATAAATAAATGTGAAATATGAATCATGGTAGTTGTACTGGTATGACTAATAAATACACTCTTGCTGTTTCAATACATGGAATCTACTGAGGTATTATAATTTAGATGTTTGTACTTTTCATTCCCAGAGCTTGAAATGGCTTCATGGATCATGAAAAACAATTCTAGCAGGAAATTTATTAATGTACAAATATTTATAAATATCTAAATTTCCTAGGAAAAAAATGTGAGAAATAATGATTTCAGAGTTGGATTATTTGCTCAAACATTACATATCAACAATACAGTAGAGCAGAAAATTAAAACCACCTTGGAAGAAGGTAGGGACAAAGCACCTCCATAATCTTTAAAAAAAATCCCCATGTTGCATCTAGATCAAAATGAGTTAAATTTGATTTTTTTTACTGTCCTCCAACAGGGCAGCACCTTGGCTCAGTGGTTAAAGATGCTGGGCTTGTTGGCTGGAAAGCCAGCAGCTGGGTTTGAGACCTGAGTGCCATGTGATGGGGTGAGTTCCTGTCCTCACCCCAGCTCCTGCCAACCTAGCAGTTTGAAAGCATGCAAATGTGAGTAGATAAATAGGTACCACTTCAGAAGGTAACAGTGCTCTGTGAATTCTTGTAAGGAAGTTATATTATATTTCTTGGTATTTATAAAAAAAAATCTAATGAAGAATATGGGGAAGCAATCAATTCAGTGAAGGAATGATCTCGGTTCAACCCAAGGAATTGCTAGAGGACCAATCAAAAGTCCATCTGAAGCCCTGGAGAACTGCCTAGGAGATCTACATCCTGACTATAAGGCAGGTTTAGGTGTTACCATGTGTAGCATACCAAATATCTTGGAACTTAAAAATGTTTATAGCCGTTGTGATTATGGAAAAAAAAATGAAAATATTTATTTAGAAAACTTATATGGCTTGCCAATTCATTCATGGTGACTCCAGGGGTTTACAAAGATAAAACCCCTGTACAAAAACCAATAAACCACCACTCTTTGCTAAGAACAATCAGTCCAGCCACTTTATGGGCTCTGTATTACTCTGGAGTCTACTCTGGGGTCCTCTGTATCACTCTGGGGTATCCACTGGCAGAACCACATCTGTAGGTCTTTGCAAAAATGTGAAAGTGGGGGCCAATCTTATCTCTACAGGAATGATCTTATCTCCATGGGAAAAAACATATCGAAATTGCTGCACAAAGCAAATGCCTTTCTTGTCTTATTTCTCAATCTTCTTAATTTTCTCTTGTTGCAGATAACATAACTGTCCTTTTAAAAAGAAGCTGCATGATAAAACCTTAACAATGGAAACAACTGTATATCTTAGAAGTTGTGGCCAGTCACTCATTCATGCGTATTGCTGCCTGTGCTATGAATGGATATTTATGATTATCAGTCTTATCAGGAATATATTTCAACCTCCCCTCACCCTCCTCCTAAAATAAGTTGGAAACAAAGATGGTCAGCTGTAATTTGAACATTGGCTGAATTGTTCACCGGATTATAAGGTGTGCTCTGTCATCTACATACACAGAAATCTCTCAATATTCATAAACAAATAATACTTTCATTGAGAATTCATAGTGTGATTGCAAATCTAATATACTTCACATCTATGAAGTCTTCCATGGCAAAATGCCTTCTGCTCAGCAGAAATAACTACAGTTCCAGGCAGCCAGAAAGTCTTGTCAGTCAGATTAATTTTTTCTTTCAGAGGGCTCAAATCTTAAATCCTAAAAACTCTTTTTAACTCTTTTTAAATCTCTTCTGCAAGATCCTTAATGCACATATTGCTTAAAATAGGTCCACTATCATATCATTAATTAGTTGTTCTTGAAGATCTTTTAATAAAAACAATCAAATGAAGACTCATCAAATTTATTGTCAATGTTCTAAGATAGATAGATAGATAGATAGATAGATAGATAGATAGATAGATAGATAGATAGAGGCACTCACTCAAGTTTAGCTTTTCCCTACAGCTGTTAAGTTTCCTGTTTATACAAACTACCAAAGGACAATAATCCCTTTAGTAGGAGTCTTTATCTCTCTTTCTTTCTCTCATACATAGCAGACACATGTACACACAGAGAATTATGTTGGCAATTCCTATCTGGGACCCAAGAGAATGAATTTTGCTTTATCATCAGTACTAGCTAAAATAAAATGTTCTTTCATCACTGCTGCATGCAAAGAATAAAAATAAAAAGGAAGTAATAAAAAAGTTGACTAACCTAACCCACCTGAGCTCGTCTCACAGGGATCAATGTCCTCATCATCGCTGGGGCATTCAGCTGAGGCCACCAAGATGTCATCTGTAGTCTGCAAATAAATAAGAGAATCCATTTGATCAATCAAACTGTTCCAAGTCAGTCCTCACCTCTGTCAAGGTTCTGCGGCACAATCATAATCGATCCTTGGAAACTCATAACATTCTGTAAGATCTTTTTTTTTAAATGGTGATGTAAGATCCTTTTTTATTTGAGAGCTAACAAAAGATTATGTCACAAGTCCACTGAGACATTCAGCGTTGCTCTCTATCTCTCTGACCATGACAACATCTTATTCTTGTTTCTCTCTTCTCTGCACCATCTGTTTACAGCTGGAAACCTTTCGCTACTCAACAGCCCTCTGGAAATCTTTTAATCAAATCTCACTTGAACCTTGTGGGGTATCATACAGATAGACTTTTTGAGCCCATTCTTTCTCATAAGCATTGACAGGAACTATTCACTGAGGAAAAAAAGAAGACTCATTCTAAAATAGTGTTTGATTCCCAAACCTTGCAGGCAATTCCCCAAATTATCATGGTTGATAATCCTGAAATGCATTCCCTAACTCTTGTCCTAAAGCAGTCCTTCACCAGAATGATCAATGCTGTTCCTATCCCATGCTTAGGTCTTTCCTCCAGGGAGAAAACAGGGAAAGTCTTTCTAACTAGCAACTGCTACTACTGGTTTTTATCAACTTGTCTTCAAACGAGTAATCTGAGAAAAATAAACTAATGGCAAAATACTATAACATTTTGTTACTTATTTATTTAGTGTATGGCGTATAATATATGGTCTAGCAACATGTATTTCATATAACATATAACATTTAACCTAGATTAGTAAAACACAATAAAATATAAATATTAAAAAATCTATGTTCAAATACCAATGTCTAGGATATCTAACCACTGAAGTGCAACATCATTTATATTAAAAAAAAAGATACTGGACCTGTGTATGCCCTCAGCTTCTTTTTCTTACTGAATAACTAATATATATATATATATATATATATATATATATATATATATATATAGAGAGAGAGAGAGAGAGAGAGAGAGAGAGAGA
>JANHFM010010218.1:105089-123260 GCA_032468115.1 Grayia smithii
AATGATCTCACCCAGCGGTTTCATGTAGATGTTGAAAAGCAGGGGGGAGAGAACCGACCCCTGAGGCACCCCACATAGGAGGGGCCTCGGTGTCGACCTCTGTCCCCCTGCCCACATAAACTGTGAGCGACCCGAGAGGTAAGAGGAGAACCACTGCAGAACAGTGCCTCCCACTGTTGCCCCATTCTCTATACTCTCCATACCTCACTTGTCTCCCAGAGTCTAATTCTTGCAGCCTTCCATTTTTCATCCTCCCTCTTCTCTTTCCTCTCCATATCATACTAACTGTCAGAGTATCTTGCTTAGTTGATCACATCTCTGTAAGAATGACTCCTCCTCATCATCAGTTCTCTTTCACAAAGTTGAGCATAATCAGAGAGTTGCCATGTGTATTATTCCTCAAGTGGTTTGAAAAATTTAAAGCAAGATTACTGCTACCAGTAGTCATGATTTGGTCTCATCTCATCCTACAGACCAAGGTTCTCCCACCTGGTCCATTACTGTCAATATCCATCCACTTTTCCTAAACTTTTATTTACCTTCCTTCTTAATCCCTCTAATGTGATTACAACTTTCCAATGCCATTAACAAACAAACAAAAAAACTTCAAACAAACAAAAATAATGTTTAAAGTTCTGTTGATAGCCTAAAAAAGGATACTTGCCAATTATGTCTATTTTTCAAGTTGTAATTATTTCAGCATAAGAACAAAAACAACAACAAAAAATCCAATAAAGAAAATATTTTAGATAAGGAGAATCAGGAACCCAAAATCTGCTGACCCTGAAAACAAATATTTATTTAGCATTAGCATCTGTGGAGTAACATATCTCCAAGTTTTCATCTAATAAATACACTAGCAGCAAAATCATCTTCCGAGTGCAAATCCCTTTGTAACTAAAACCTCATTAGCCACCTAAAGGCTTTGGGAAACCAAAGATGGGATATTTACCATTAAATCAAATTAGCTATAACTATGCAAAATCAGTGACTGTTTATTTTCTTCTGGAAAATAAAAGAAAAAGATGAAAAAATGGAATGGCCTCTTCTACAAAGGTCTTGACTTCACACTGCAACATTTTTTTTGTTTAATTTTGTTGCTTGTCTTAGGTAGGTTGGCAATCATACTCTTAAAAAGAAAATCTATTTATAAATCTAACCAATCTAGTAGTTGTTGGTTAAAAAAAAAAAGGTTTGCTTTCAACTTATTTTTGACTCCTGGTGACTTCCTCTGTGAAGTTTTCTTAGCAGGCACTTAGTGGTTTCTCAATGGCTTCTTAGGGCTGAGAATAAGTGACCTATGATAAACCAGACAGCATTGTGCCTAAGGTGGGACAGGCGTCTCCAGATAAAGTACATGACACAACCTTTAAAATCTAATTGGCGTATACCCTCAAAAAATCTTCCTTTGTTTCACCTTTGGATGCATGTTGGCTATGAAAAATACAAGAACCAAGGCTATGAAATATTGGCAACCTATTTATTGCCCTAAAATATTCAAAGTCCAAGAAACCACCACATTATGTATGCTGGTTTATCATAAAGAACAGCTATAAAGTTTTCAGCTAACTTACATATGTTTTAGGAAGCATGATGCAGAATGAAATGAAAGTTAGCTCACTGCCTTAGACTTCACGAAAGAATACAATTTGAACGTTCATATTTAAATTACCTTCAGATTTGGATAATTAAAATATCTTCCTACTCACCTTTGTTATACTGATAGCGGCCAGTTCCACCTCAAGTACTACAATTTATATTGCATAACATGAATATACATATACGTGGATGGGTGGTGAAATAATGATGTAATTGTTATATATACAGATGGTGAGTTCCAGTGAGAAATTCATGACAACAATGTAGTCAAGAAGTAAGTCAAACCATATTATATAAATGCAAATGTTCTATAAAAGGCAGTAAAGTGCTAGAATTTTCTGTAACTAGAAATAACCGTTTTTTAACAGTTTATCTATTTGGATTATTTCAAACCAGGTATGATAGGAAGACGGAGTGAGAAGGAAGCATTCAAATGGAGCAACTAATAATTTTTACAAAGGAGGGAAAGGATAGCGTAAAGCAATAAATAATTTCCCTCACAAAAATGGCTCAACAAGAGTTAAGTGTGCATAGTGACCATATAATACTCAGTATCTGTGGGAGAAAAAGTGGACTAGAGTATGCTGTAAGTGACCAAGTAGAATTATTCTAAACCACAACATAATGCTGCAAGTTCTCACTTACACACATTCTGGTGAACAAGTCATTTTAGAACATGCCCTATTTGTTAAAGCTGTATTCAGTCCGATTTACAGTGAATGTGATTATCTTCAAACACTCCTCACCTTATATACTCTTAAAAGTGAGGCTGCCTGGATAACTCAACATTGCCTCAACATGTGCAAAGAGTCAAGTATGATTTTATCAATAGCTCACATGGCTCAGAACCATTTCTACAAGGCATCACCTTAAGGGGATAGGTTAAGCTCACAATAACAAAAACTGGAAACCTGGAATGGTACAAAATTGAGCTACCATAATTTCAAACTAAATCCGAACTTCAAAGGCCAAATAAACCAAATTCAATATATGTTTGGTAAAGTAATACAAACACATTGCAGCTGGAGTCTCGCTTGCTTCATGCTTGGAAATTTAATTACATTTTGTTACAATCCGTATAACAACCACATTTCATTTTTATGAATGTTTGGACATATAGTATGCAAGAAACTTTTAAGTTTCTAGCCTGGGAAGGACTCAGAATATAAATAATGGAATGTCTGGGAGACAACTAAGGATTGGACAGGTCGTTAATCTGACATATTAGAGAAATACCTTATACAGTTGTTCCTGCATAACATATAAATTGAGTTTAACAAGGAGCAAGTAGAAATATCATTCCTTATTTCTAAGGCATTCAAGGTAATTAATTTGCTCAATTTGAAAAAGTCAAAATTCTGCTTTTTTAAAGTTATGCTTACTATATAATAGTCCAAATGCTTAATTTTAACATAGTTGCTGTTTTAAGATAAGTTCCTTATTCCTGATGTTATCTGCTTTTTTCAAGCTAGTATAAGGAAAAGATATCTTGATTCTATGGGTACTAGCACAGGCACACTGTTATTACATGATGCCCTCCTAGAGAATACACTTGCTACAGCCAGTATATTCAAAAATCAGAAGGAATATAGTAATACCTTCTTACCCTAATAATTATTTAAAATGACCTTTTGGACTAATAAATATTAAAAAGCATACGTTTCCATGAGCTATAACTTACTTCATCAGAAACATGCATACCATACATCAACATGGTTCTCCTTCTACAACATTTAAGTCAATGTTGCATCCATAGTCTGATGACTATAACCTTAAAGCTTTATGAAGATTTTTTTTTTCATCTACTAAAGGCAAGTATATGCTGAAAATCTAGAAAGAAAACCACACATTTAAAAATGAAATCATGGTTGGCTAACCTGAACAATTGATTCTTTTGTAGGTTGCTTTCCTCTTCTAGCTGTGCTGGTAGCCAGAGTGGTAGTGGTTTCCATGACTGAGGTGGACATCTCTGATTGCATTGCAGTGGCAGTTGACTCAGTTGTCATAGAGGAAGGCACTTCACCAACAAGTCTGACATTCCCTTCTATCACTATGTTGGCATCATTCTCGGCAGCCATGTTTAGGACTTTCAAACCATTGTAGTAGAGTCCAGAAAGCTGACCCTGAAATGGATGACCTCGCTCCTTGCCTCCAATTTTTATCGTTGCTTGGCTATTGAAGATTGTGAGCTGACGCCCTGTGAAAATAATATTACATACATGCAAAAAATGTTGATTGTGAACACCACACTCTTAAAGAGGATGATTTTAACAAATTATGGGGTGGAAGATGAGAGTAATAAAGTATAAGAAAGGAAATTTGTTCATATTTCATATGAGTTTTAATGAGGTGCTATGGAATGCAGAACTGTTTTATATGTGTAACTGCTTAGCTCAGTTTTGGGTATGTGTGTGGGGATGATAAAAAAGCAAATTGAGAATTTTGTTAATATTGCCACTTCACTGGCTTTATTTCCTCTCACACTTTTTTCCAAATGGTTTTCTTTATCTTAAATGTATGGTGGGGACAGATAGTCAGGGCTAACATACAAAATGTGCAATATTCAAGGATTGCACAATATATGTATATTATATTACTTTCATACAATCATTTCTGTGTAGACCTACGGTATGTAATATGGAAACTACCATGATACTGAATAAAGGTTAGCCTTAAAGAATTAAACTGAAACATAAGATATATATCTGCTTATGTTATGCTATTATAAAGCTGCCTGTTTTAAAACATATTAGTAAGAATAACTCCTTATATTTCTAATAAAAAGACTTCATATATGAACGTTGAGTTACTCCTTTACGAAAGGCATACACACACATGTAGACGCTGAGAAGGCATGGGATACATATTCTATGCTGAGCATTTCAGAAACAAACAAAAATGGTAAAGAAAAAGAGAGAAAGAGAAATGTCTGATTATCTTTCAGCAAGGCCATCAACTAAAGAAAAAAAGCAACAAAAAATGTTTAATGTAAAAGCAATTTCAAGGAATGATACACATATCAATGAAGAGTCATGTTACATTGCTATTTTTTAAAAAAGAAATCCTCACCAGTGCAAACCCATTATCAATAGGAATATTCATAAACATAATATTCTTTTTTGCAGATTGGATTCTGCTAATAATAACAGCATGCACACAACTTTAAACTCTTTTAGTTAGTGTTTGTTCCAAAATCTCCTTAGAAGGTAGCAAATGTTAAAGGGACTTCATCTTGTTGGCAATGATACAGCCCTCTATTTAAGATATAACCTACAGTTTAAAAAATGATTTTTTGTTTTGTTTCAGGAACGAAGATCTCATAACTACATACATATATAGATATTTAGTTAATAATTTAGCTGAAGGAATATGTAACGTAATCTATGAATAATTTATCAGTTTTGATTAATATTTGCTATGAATATCTTCATAGATTGAGTTAGTTGATTATATTTAACAGTCCCTTTAACCTTAAGTTATCAGGGTATGATTATTAAACAGGCGGTACCACTAAAATGTATAGAAATTATTATATACACTGTATGCAAATATTTACTCTACATTTAACTGTTTAAAATTTGTTTTTAATTTAGTTTTACTGAAAAATTTATTGTTTTATGTTTATTGGTGTTACAATGAAGCACTACTTGGTTATGTTCAAATTATTTTTTATTTGAAGTTTTAATCAATGTTTTTACCTTTGTCGAGTAGCCATTCATCAACTACTCGACCAAGCCGATATGGAATTCGCTGTCTAGCAATCGCCAGGCGCTCGTTATCATTGTTTCCTTTAAAGTTTAAAGAGACATTTCATTGGTTAAAATCTGTAAGGTCAAAGGTTAAAAGTTAATACTTAAAGCTTGAGCTATACAGTTGCCACATGATTAATTTTTTTTTTTTGAAAAAATTTGGAATTTTTTAAAAAGCTCTATCTAGAACATTTCAAGGTTCAGACTTGTCATTCATTTATTTTATTTTAGCAAACAAAATTATTCCTAAGTTAATTGAAAATTAGAAATCTGCATTTGAGCTAGGTTATTAAAACTTATGTTATAGACAGACCCCCCAAAACAAATTTAAACATCAAATACTAACTTTTCAGAAAGAATGTTCATTGACCTTAGGGTTTTGACTTTTGTCTTTTGCCTTGTTTTTGTTTTGATATTTCTTATTAACTAGTTAAAACATGTTCAGGTGAAACAGGTTTAATTTTGCAAAATACCTCTTGCTCCAATCTCTTAGTCCAGGTTAGTCATTTAAAGAAGAATAACAACAGAGTGCTTAACCATCTTCAAGAACAGCTTTATGTCTGAGATCTAAATATCAATCTGATATAATTTATATCCAAATCAGGAAAAACACATTTTTAAAAATCCTCTATCTTGTAATTCGGTCAATCCCAACAGTTTCAATATACTGAACAGATGGCAAAATAAAATAAAATTGGGTCATCCATTATTTCACATAATCAAAGACGTAACAGAATAGTTATAACATAAAGATCAAGGCTTTGACAAAAATAACACAAACAATTATTGTCTAAATGTATAATAAAATTCCAAGCCAGGAAAAATGCTTTAAGATCTCATTAAAATAAACAGGATAAAGAATGTATAAAGCTTGCAAATCTTGGACTGCAACCTTTAAAATATTGTAATCATGGATTGCAATACCCATAGACACAAACTTGTGTTTTTTTGTGTGTGTTTGCTTACTTCAAAGCTGCATGCCAAATATTATTTAATATGACCTTTACTTACAAGTTTGTTTCTAAGACTTACTTTAGTTAGTGTAATTTAATGGCCTGCTAGATAAGAACAGGACTTGGAATTCATTAAGTGATTTTTGAGCAAAGGGTAGCCCCTGGAAAATGGTGATATGATTCTTTGCTATTCTACTTTAGGCAAGAATATGTCAAGAGATAAGAGTAACATCTTACAAAAAGCAAAACCTCAACAAAACTTGTACAACCGCCTAGATCTGGTTAAGCCAAAAGACTATCCCTAAATATTTAAGAAATTTTGGAACCGGAACACATATTCTAATCGAGAACGCTCTGATCTGAAGACTAAATGTAGGAGATAGCCCCAAGATGGGGCTTCACTTGTTTGTGTGGCCCAGTTTCTGGCATATCATGGACTGGTGCTGGTCCACAAACTGGTGGTTGGGGGCCGCTGTGCTATCAGGAATTTCAGATTTATAGAGAAAATAAACTAAAAACTAAAAAGAATAATATAATATAATTTTCTTAAAGGAAGACAGCTAACACAAACAACAATATCTTGTATTGCAGATGTGAATTTCAGTTTTCAAGATTCCTTTTCTGTATAAATACATTCATGAAATTACCGGTAGTTCCAAAGGGAATGTTACACAAGAACTTATAAAACAGGTTGAAACCTGGAATATCTTAAACAGATTACTGAAGTCTTCCTTGTATATCTCTGTTAAGGTGAAACATTATATCCAACTTTGTCTCATTCATTTAAAAATCTTGCCTTGGTTCTGTACCAGCAGTAACCGTGATGGAAATCTATTGATGTCTTTAGAATATTTCTGGAATGATTTTTTTCTTCTAGATTGATAATTAAACCTTGGATAATTAAACCTTGGACAAACTATGAAATTTTAATTATTTATTTTCCAGAACATAATTTTTACTACTGCTTCACTTATCAACAAGTCATCATAATCATGTTTTTGATATAAACGTTATCTCTCCAAACACAAAATATCTTTCTCTTAATGTTCCAAAGTGATCAAATGGCTATTTAATTTCCTTTTTTTCACACTTGTGCTCAAGATTAAGATAAAATCAAATAAAATGTGGCTTAAAAATAACAGTACAAACAACATAGTTTTAAAGAAATCTCCTATTTTTCTGTCTTGATCTACTTATTAAAAGAAAAAGAATATAACAGAATATTGTGAAACTTTATATTTTGGAGCTCAAAATGTTAATTAAATCAGACACATTTGTGCTTTGCTTTCTAACTCTTCTTTCAAAACATCTCTTAGTTAAAGACGCTATACTATATGGAGTTTACTAACTTCAGCGGTTTCCTACAATATTCTAAAATCTACAAATTACATTTTGTTCCATCTGTTACAATTCTGCACCACTGGGAGCTCAAAAGCAAATGAAAAATGGAGAGATTGCCAGTTGATTTTTAAAGGTCATGCACACAAAATAATTTTGATTACTTCACTCATCTCTTGAAAGAGTAAGTGTAAAATAAAAGTATGTCCAAATTTTAATGTCGGCAGTTCAGGTTGTTTAACAGAGTCTACTAACAACAAAGCTATGAGAAAATAGGTTAAAACCAATTAAACCAGGGGTGGATTCCACTTACCTTTACTACCGTTTCGCAACGGGAGCGCATGAGTGTGCACGCTTCTGCGCATGTGCAGAAGCTTTTGCGCATGCACAGATCATCCATGATGACATTGGGGTGGGTGGGCGGAGCCTCCCACCACCATTACTATCTGTTCACAAGAACTGGACCGAACCGGAAGCAACCCACCACTGAATTAAACGCATGCACGCGCAGACACAAACATACTCAGAAAGAGAGAGAGAAAGAAAGAAAGAAAAAGAGAATATTCAGAACATAGCCAAGTCCAGTTATTCATAATCTCATAAGCATAGAAGACCTAGAAAATCAAGGGAGTTTTCTTTCATCTCTTCACAGAATAGAAGTCAATATGTTTCCTTTGTTTCATTCTTCCTTTTCTGTGATACTAGCCATTGCTATCATGTTTTGCACAACCACAGATAATTTCCACCATTCTTCCTTAAAATTCAAGTACCCCAAAATTTACTATTGTTAAAATTTGCTATTATGCAACAACAAATGTTTGACATACCGTATATTCCGGCGTATAAGACGACTGGGCGTATAAGACGACCCCCAACTTTTCCAGTTAAAATAAAGAGTTTGCCAGCCATGCATTTTGCAAGGTCAGTACCCGGTGTATAAGACGACCCCCCCACTTATCTGAAGATTTTAATGGGTTAAAAAGTTGTCTTATATGCCGGAATTTACGGTAATGCTATATAGAATAATAACCAATAACTGTATGCTTTCTTTCAGTTTAGCACTATGTATGAGCCTAGTCTTTCAACCAGACTGAGAAGCTTCTAACTGATAACTAAGTCCAGCTACCAAAGTTGAAGAAGTATTAGAATCAGGGAGTGTTTGCCAGCCTAAAGGCACAGTTATTGCTGCCAATGGCTTCCTTCAATCTAAATGCATTTTCTGTGAAAACAAAGAAAAGTCCCAAATAGTCACCTCAGCAAGATGTACAACAATATCAATCAATCATCAATCAATCAAATAACAATCGACATTATGTGTCTTACTTAGGACTAAGAAAATTCTAATTTGTGCAATCATCTCAGTTTGAATTCCATGCAGTTTCTCTGTTCAAGAAGTAATCCTGGTGGCATACAGGATATGGAAAGACACTTAGTTTAAACGCTTGAGTGCCTTCTGATTACAACTATGAAATCAACTCCAATAGACTATCCCTCACCAAAATATCCTGCACTGTGACAGTCCGTTCATTCCAACTTGCTCGATAAATAAATTCATAATACGTTGTAGGACTATATCTGGAAGGGGTCAGATTGGGGAAGGATACCCTAAACAGTGTATCTAAAGTCTCTCTAACTTTAAGATGTGTGGCTTTCCAGAATTTCCCCAGCCCACTTTTATAACTGCATTGTTAAGTTCTTCATGTCTGAGTCTTTAAAAATCAAACTTTCTCCCCCCCATTCTGCATAACTGTAAATATTATTTCATTTCCCTTGACAGCTTGCGTTCTTTGCTTTGTCTAGAAAAGGAGAATTGTGCTCTTAAGAGAATGAAAGTAGTTGTGACATTAACAGTGTCACAACATTTTTCATATATTCATTCCTTTTGTTCCACTAAACCCACAATGACCATGTCCTAAATCTCTTTTGCTGTCTTAGACAAAAACAGAGATGATGTAATCTCTCTTCACACTTCTAATATTATTTAATGATCTTTTAAAATATTCTTCATAATGTGGATGAAACAATATCTACAAACAATAACAAAATAAAAAATATGTAACAGCTGGTGCTAGTTTAAAATAAAGTTAAAATCAATTCAACTTATAGTAGCCAATTGAAACTTGTTTTAAGAGGATGACAGAAAGCACTCATCCCTGAACATAGGAAACAAATGATGGGGCAAGAGGGCTAAAGAACTGGCTCCCAACTTGTTCCAAATACTTCCCACTAATTATTTGGTCTAGTGCCCCTTATTGCTCAAAGGAACCAATAATGTTTACCTTTGTTTATTTTTATTTTCTTTTTCTTTAAATTTGTATTGTTTTTGACATATGCCACATGAGCTGAAAGTAATTCAAATGAATACTCTAATAACAGCCCTTTTCAAGCTACTCTCTATATTAGAAATGAAAATGTCAACTTAATGAGAAAGTCAAAATCAGAAAAAAGCAGATACAAGTAAATCTTGTTTAGCAACTGCCTCAGATAGTGACCATTCACAAATATGACAATAATATTAAATTTATTTCCTGACCAGTACCAACATTTACAACAACGAAAGTAAAATGATAAACAATAACTGTGCCTCCAACCTTATTGCCTTCTTCACCACCACCACCTCAGAAATAGAAACCACGGTTGTTGAAGCATTCATCCAAGTGAAATCATATGATTATTATTATCTATTATCAGAATATCACAGAGATTTGTCAACACAGCAAATACTGCAAGAACAAAAACTGTGTAGCTCACCAACATTGTGTTAGTAAGACTCTCAGACTTTTTCCTGATTGTGCATGGCTGCATGGAGCCAGATTGAGACTAGGTTTGAACAAAAATGGGTTACACTTCAATAAAAGCATAGTTCAAAACTCTGGAAATAGAATTATTGCATAATGAGGGCTGAGGATATTATTTTAGGATTTATATTCCAATTTTCATTTGCTTCACATCTCAAACTACAAACTGTGTATTGTCAGAAACCAAACTCAGAGAAAACTCTATAGATGATAGGGTTATAGGTACACTAATTCAAATCAAATGTATCCATAACATAATATGTGTCTTTTTTTCCTTATACCCAGGAAAATCAAGATTGTTTTACAGAAGACAAAAACACTATATTCTATTACTGTGAAACATACTGCCAATTTACATAGAAAGAAAAGGGATATTTGCCCTCTGATGCATTGAAAGTTTCTGCTAGTGAAAGGATTCAAATTTACTTAGGAATTCCATATTTTATACTTTTTATTTTGATATATGTAATAATAAAAACAATCATAATTTATTCCATGTATATGCTGGCTCGGATATTATTAATTGCTCAACACTACATGGAGTATAATAGTTGGCAGGATGGATGGCATAGCTTCAAATTGCTGCTATTGAATGTCAGATTGTGCATAATAAAACTTTTTTTGTCTTAGATACAATTGAATTTCACAGCTATCTTGCAGGCAGAACTGGTCAGGATGATGAATGAAATTGTCCCTAGTGTCTTTTTCTTCATCTCAGATCCAGAAAACTCCTTGGCTTATTGAAGAACTATGCAAGATGAAGAATAGAGTAAACTTGCACAACTATGGTTGAAAGCCACTGTTTAAAAATACATAATAGTGATAAAAATGTTAAAGCACCTTACTTCTTTGTCCTTATTGCATCTTCAGATGCACATCCTTTGTCTTTGTTTCAAGATTACCTTCTTCAATCTTGGAGAAAATGACAGCGATTGTGATACATTTTTTTAACAGTTAATATTGGAATCTCTTTCATTCCAAGCTTAATTCCATTTGGATGGGGTCTACCGAGGTGGCTAAGGCAATATCTCTAGGTATGATATGGAATTCTTTTGAGCTTGTGGAAACTGAGGAAAGGATGCCCTGTGGCATGATGTCTGCCAACTGTGAACTTGAACCATCTGTGTGGCCAGAAGAAGTGTGCGTAGATAAATTCAGGTTCAATGCTTCATCTTTCCTAGTTCTTTTATTCCTCTAGTCCATTATATATTAGTGATGTTTAATACCATTGACTGTAGCATTATTATTCTTGGTTGTCTGCTAAGATTGCAGCTTGAAGTCATTTTGCAGTGATTTGTCTTCCTCCTAAACACACAGTTCCAGTTGATATGCATGAAGAATAAGTAATTATTCCTGTAGCTGCTCCAATGTGGGAATTCTGCTATGAAGTTAAATATCTATAAAAAGTTGCTGGAGAGGTCATCTCTCAGTCTGGCATGCAGTTTCATCAAAATAGCAATAGCGATGGCACTTAGACTTACGTACAACTTCACAGTGCTTTACAGCCCTGTCTAAGCAGTTTACAGAGTCAGCATATTGCCCCCCAGCAATCTGGATCCTCATTTTACTGACCTTGGAAGGATGGAAGGTTGAGTCAACCTTGAGCCTGGAGAAATGTGAACTGCCATAGTGCTGGCAATCGGCAGTCAGCAGAATTAACTTGCAGTACTGCATTCGAACCACTGCGCCAATGCTGGTTATATCCACTTATACATTATTATTTGAAACCAGATCAGGCATGCTGTTGAAAGTCTGGTCTAGTGCCTTTAAACTGTAAGGTCTAGAGTCAAAACAATTTGGATCAAATCTATGCAAGACAGAGATGTAGCTTATTAATGAATTATCTAGCCTGATAGCAGTTCCAACTCTGATGCTAAATGAGGTAGCACTGTCTTTAAGAGACTCTTGGATTTGTGACACTCTCTTGAGCTTCAAAGCTTCAGCTGGTACACTGATTCAACATCTTTTGGAACTGGGTGTTCAAACAATAGTGGCTCATGAATAGTGTCATCACAAATATAGATTATTATAACATGCTCTATAGGGAGTTCCCTTTGAAGATACCTTGGAAGTTACAACTATTCCAAAATTCAGCAGCTTATTGGCTAACTGAGAATAGAACATTTAACAGGATTACTGATTTGGGTGTAGCTCCAACTCAAAGTTCCAGTTAACATCTTTAAAACCTTTCATAGTTTAATGCCTGCATGCCTGGATTAGTCTTTCTTAGTTAGATTTTTCTCACCCTGCACAAACTCTGAGAGCTGAAGATCCCCAATTCAGAAAAGGCCTGATGATGTGCCTTCTCAGCAGACAGAACTCTTTGCCTTTTGAGATAGGAAATGGTCCCAAACTCTTGGACTTTAACTTCTTCATATTCTATAGAGTATATAGACATTGGTGATAGTAGGGCTGCCTTAGCTTAAGTTATTTAGTTTATTTAGTTACTCAATTTATTCATTTTCAATTTTATACTCCGATGTTATTGTTGACTGTAAACTGCTTTTAGTCCTTGTGAAAGTAGGCAGAAATGCATAGCAAAAGCAGTAGCCCTTGATCTAAGCTTTACAATCTCATGAAATCAATGTCTAAACAGAACATTTTGGTGTGTATATTTTTTGCCTTGCAGATTCTTGACTACAAAGAGTAAGTAGTGTATATAAAATAAAAAAGTTTTAAACCTGTACAATAAGGATTTTTAAAAATACTTTTGACAAAGGAAAGCAACAGGCATTCTGAATTAGAAATGCCAATTTATTTGCAACATTATTAAATATATATCTTGTCTCAACATGAGCATGTCGAAGAAAATTAATACTAAGAAAGCAAAGGCTTTCCAGGTTGTTGATTGCTTCACATTTCAATAGAAAATAAAGAGCTGGCTCTTTTTCATGTTGACTTGGGTCCTTAGATACGTTGTAGTATTATGTCCTTAGTTTGGCCAAGAAACACATATTGGCTATAATCACACTATAGATACCACAAATATACTACAAACATGTTGTTGTTCTTCAGTTGTTGTGTCTGACTCTTCATGACCCCATGGGCCATAAACATGCATCAGACATGACCAAATCATGAAACAGAATCAAGCCACTATGTAAAGTTTCTGTGATTATTCTGAATTGAATAATCCCTTCTGAGACAATCAACCTTCAAAAAGTGTTGTGAATAATCTGGTACTTCAGAGGGGATGCAGTATCTGAATAAAAGCAATCATTACTTTGTTTTCATTTCCCAATATATCAGCATGCAAGGATTTTGTCCACTTATATTTCCTATATGCTTGAAGTATATGTGTTACTCTTAGTTTACACTATGAACAAATGACATTCAAATACAGTTTGTAGACATAACAATGCACATGCCATACATATAAAGTTCAACTGTTTTACACCCCAAAAAGCAGACAGCAAACAGTTTACACTCCATAGTACTTACACCCTGCTGTACTGCCAGGGATCCTATAAAAATGTAAGTACTAAAGGACCTCTCACACTGTGATATTGTCAGTGGCCATTCTAAGAGAAGCATCCATAAGGATCATCATGGCTGTGTTAGTGACTGTCTTTTATCACAGCAGTAGGTTAACAACGGAAAAATGGCAATGGATAGGAAAACTGACCACTGAGGTCTATATGGGGTCTGCAACAGTGGTGGGTTGCTCCCAGTTTGGGCTGGTTTGCGCGATCTGGTAGCGGTGATGCTGTGACGTCACCGAACTGGTTCTCCGTGACTGGGAGCTGGGCCCACCCACGCGCCTGTACTTACTGTTCTGTGTGCTCCGCGCATGCACAGAACACTTTTTTGAGGCTTTTTTCACAAAAAAAAGCTATTGCGCATGCGCGGAACACCTGTTCAGCACATGCGTGTGCTTTGTGCACACACGCGCCGATCACACACAAAAAGCCTGCATCATCAGAACCGGTAGTAAAGGTAAGTAGAACCCACCCCTAGTCTGCAAGTTGTCCACCTATGCCATATATGATAAATATGTATAGGAAGAAGAAAGGTATGACTGGCAAATCTCATTTCTAATCAGAGAATAGTATTTTACATATACACAGTTGTGTGAAAAGAAACAAATACCAAGAATAACTTTCCTTATCAAAGAAACTTCCATATCACCAGATGCATATTCCCATGCAAAGTACTTGAAAGTTCTTACATTTGGCAACTGTCATAATTATATTACATAATTTGGTTGATAGTTGTACTCAGCGGAATTGCTTTTATTGACAGATTTCCAGAGAATGATGGATAGATGTGCTATGCATCTAATGCTCACAGGGGGCTCATTAAATTTCTCACAATTGAACTCACAGCCCAGTTGGCTATTACTAAGCCACTTAGCCTTGTTGCTGTTTTAATTATTAATACTTATTTATTTTTTTAAAATCCCAAGTAAATTAAGCAGTTAAACTTTCATTTAGCCTAAAGTTGTGGAGCTACATTTCTTAGGTCAAATACTAAACCATACATGTCTACAGCTGTATGAGATTCTATTTTCTTCTATATTAAACTATTATGAGTAAATCAGTCTGGATTTGCCCCAAGAAATAACAATAGTACTTAGACATATATACTGCTTCACAGTGCTTTACAGCACTCTCTAAGCACTTTACAAGTCAGCATATTGCCCCCAATCTGGATCCTCATTATACCGATCTTGGAAGGAAGGAAGGCTGAGTAAACCTTGAGCCAGTCAGGATTGAACTTCTGGAGCGAGCAGTGAGTTAACCTGCTATACTGCATTCTAACTGCTGCACTACCATGGCTCAGTAAATACCAGACCAAAAAGGCCTGTTTCTACTGGCATAGTGAACACTGACAATATCACAGAAGTTAAGAACTGCCATCTAGAATGAGCACTTGAAATCACTTCACCATGCAGATGGCTCCTATTATAGTACACATCATATTGGACAGCCTAACTCAAGACTTTGTTTTGACCTAGGCTTCCTTAGAAAATCCCAATCTTAGTTCCAAAAAACCTTGAGACAGCTGTGAATTATGGTCATTCACAGCCTGTAATAATTTACAAACAGTCTAGGAAGAATCCGACAGGTGTCTGCTCGAGTTGACATTTTCTTTCAGGATAATGTTGATAAGCACTCACCTTTATCTCCCTTGAAATGCTGCCAGAGACCTAATTGTCAATTAGTTTTGCAAGGCCAAACGGAGCACCGAGTCAAATGGACTTCTCAGAGCTTGAATTGACTATATGAACTAATTGCTTCCTGCAAAGGCTCACGTCCACTTGCTCCTCTTTTATGTCTTATGGGAGGGGCCAATCATCTCCAAGCCTTACTCCCAAGTCATCCTTCTTTTTCTTAATTGTTCTTGCCGTCTGGCAGCTCTGCACATGCGCACACTGGGAACAGGCTCACACTGTTCTTCTGCCTCACTGATGTCAGATACTGAAGGCTCAGGAGGCAGCACATAAGTACCAGATGGCCCTGGTCCCCTCTCTGCCTCCAATGCAGAGCCTTCATCTGAGCCTTCCCCAGACTGCAAGACTGGCCCATGTTCCTCCCCAACCTCCTCACTGTCTGAATCTGCTGCCAGCTCTGTTGCCGCTGGTGGGCCACAACAGCCTTGTTCTAAGATGGGTAGGAGAATCTTCTCCAAATCCATGTTTTTTTTCCCAAGAATATTTTAGCCTTCAGTGATTTTTTTTCCCTTCAAACTCCCACTTGTAATCTGCTCTGTTTTCTTTTTCCTCTCCAAGTCCTGGCCATTCTTGCTGAGCCATAAATATACATTGCATATCCACAGAGAACCCTGCCATGATGCTGAATAATTTCTCCCTTCCAAAGCAACTCCTCACAGGGATTAAGAATGTTTCATTTTGTTTTCATAATGTTCTTAGTTTGCAATAACTCTCATGCTTCTCCTAAAGCTCATTTTTCCCTACATCTGTCAAGCTGAACCTTAAGTCATGCATACCAAATAGTATAAGAGCAATTAGGCATCTATGGGACTTGTTTGTTTCTCCGGCATGTCTTTAGTTTTGTTATCTCTATATTTGCAAGCTATTCAATTCTACCAGTTTTTCTTTATTTTATTTCTATTCTTTCCGTACAATGAATCAAATAATATGCATATCTTTTTAACATGTTTTAACTAATGTAGACATTAAGGCATATTCCTATGTTTAATATTAACATACGTATTTTCTAATACAATCATATTATTTTTCATCATTGCACATTTTCCTTTCATCTGTGGCCTACCGCATATTTTTTCCTCTAACAAGTGATAGAGCTATTCACGGTATGTTGTAAGTACTAACAAAAAAAATATGTGCCTACTGACTTCACTTCAACACACACCTTTCCTCTCTCTTTTCTTTCCCTGGGTAGGAGAACATAACACACTAATGAAGCAAAATCACTGCCTAGACCAGGGCTGTCAAACTCCTTGTCTGCGGGCATGGGCATGGCCAGTGTCATCATATGCTGGCCACGCCCATGCCCAGTTTAGCGAAGGGGGGGGCAAGTCCTGATACATCATGTGACACCGCCATGATGACATGAGTTTGACACCCCTGGCCTAGACAATCAATTTGAATTGCTTAACACCAAAGCTAGCTCCCCCTCCCCTATCCTCTTTCTTTGAGCTACTTTTTTCTCTTGAGAAAACTATGCACATCCCACTGTTCAAAACAAAAGCTACAACTCCTTTGTAATATTTAACAAGTTTTAAAGAGGAATGAATAATCTTTCAAAGAAAATAGTACTCCTGACACAATTGCAAAGCCATGTTGCTTATGGAAACTACTTGATTTTTCTCACAATAGTCTGAAATACAAGAAATTGAATTAAAATACTGTATTGCGCTATAGCAGTTTTAAAGATTTCAGACAGCTTCATTAACACATATCTATGTAAACAAAGTGTATGCATTATTAATATGGGGGTGTATTGTCCCTTAGCTGTTAGTAAAATAAAAGTTGCTTCATTCCAAGTGTTTGTTACTAATTATAATCAAGTAGAAGCAAAATAACCAGCTTTGAAAAGACTGCCTTTAAAGCTAAATGATGTAAGGTAAGCAATGTAATATTAATGAGCTCCTCAGTTTAATAAACTAGTAGGATTTGCAAAATAGTCTGCATCCCATTATTGATTCCTAGAGAAAACTCCAAATGAAGTTACTGGCAACAGATCAATAGAAGGAAAGAGAAAGAGATTCTGCCCATTTTTCTTTCTTGAAATGCTCACAAGTCATTTCTGCAGACCACTGTAAAATATTATACCCTAAAAAGGAACCATGCAACATTCAGATCAATAGTCAAAAGAGGCTAAGGGTGAAATATTCACAGTCCATTTTGATGTAGTGTTAGAATAAATATCATGCAAAGAGCAAAGCACTTAAGCTAGACCTCTATGAATCCAAGAACAGCAGCTTAATTCTTCAGAGTGATGCTTAAAATGTGATGGAATGACAGCAAGCATCATGCTACTTATGGTCTTTGATTTCCAGTCTCTCTGTTCCTCTGTGTTTTATGATAAGAAATGTGATTGTCCCAGCTGCTCTTATTCTCTTATGTAACATGGAAATCCATTTTTAGAGTTCTGGGCTCACTATTTTATCATCTCGGTGTATTGCTTTCAAATCTTAGTAAATGTCTGTGCAGATTAAAAGCTAGAGACCTTGAAGAATAGAATAGAATAGAATAGAATAGAATAGAATAGAATAGAATAGAATAGAATAGAATAGAATAGAATTCTT
>JANHFM010010218.1:138870-148895 GCA_032468115.1 Grayia smithii
TAAAAGAAAAGATACATTCGGCATGAGTCATAGGGTACAACACTTAATGATAGTCATAGGGAACAAATAAGCAAATAATTTATTTGTCACCATATGATTCTGATTTGACAATGCAAAACTGTATGTTGATGTAACCATTCTATGGTCAGTCCTTTATAAGCATGTGCTAAAACTGTAGCCATATTAACCATTTAGTGATTATATACTGATTACAGTGGCATAATTCTGTTATGTAACTAATCAGATTGACTATGCTACAAGAGTGTCAATAGAAGTTTCATATGATTTGATTTCTGTTGTCTCTTCTCCAGTACTAAACTAGAAAGGTAGGAATAAAATTGCTGAAGCTGTCTGGACAACAACTACCTCTTTGAAACTTTTTGTATTACAGCTGCAATGCCGGAAAAAAGGGAGTATCTCCAGGTTACTTAAGGATATATTCCCTTTCATTGACACCGTGAGCCAAAACATTACCTCAATTCTCAGTACTCAAAGCATTATCAAGTAGAGGGCTCTTTCACAGCCTGTATGAGATCAGATAAATGTATACTTCAGAAGTAAATTTCAACCCAAATATCTAGTTTTTGAAGAATTCTGACATTCCTTTAGGAAAGTTGAGAATTTTAGAGCATGTTTTTGAATGTCTTAATAACACACTGTGCAGCAAGTTACTACAGCAGAACCCGCTATCTTTGAATAGATGTATTCTTGCCATCCTGCCTGCCTACCCCATCTTTGCACAAAGGCCCACCCTAACTGAAATCAGGGATTCAAAATTCACAAGGACTAGGATTTTCACTTGTGTTGGGCTCTCAGAAGGCTAAAATTTTAGGCATATGTGAATGGTACCACATTTTATTGTAAAGCGATGTATTAAACTTTGAAGACAACTTTAAAAACCCTCAACCAAAAATTATGTTAATATTGCCACTGCTTCTGTATTCAGATTACATTAGTATTTATAATACAATTCAATATCAAGATTGTTTAACATCAAATCTCTCTCTTTGTAATGCATTTTAAAAGAAATTTAGTTATCTAGTCAAGAACTATCATTGAAAGACTGTAAGAAGTTCTGCAACTGATAGTTCAGTTATCATTTAAAGCCATTCAGTTTTGACTTAGGTTAACAATAGAGTTACGGTTATATGGAAATCTCATTAAAATTTGCATGTAAAAAACAGTAGAAGCAGAGGTAGGATCCAGGAAGCAGTGTTCTCTTTTGGTACTTTCCTTCTGGAATGTGATCCAAAATTACTTTTAATTACAGAAATGCTACTTTAATGAACCGAAGAGGGCCTGGAACTCTATTATGTTCCTTCAATATTAAGAACAAAGGAGAATATCTTCCCTTTTGGTGAGAAAATCCAAGTAGCCCAAAATATACTTGTTATGTAAAAATACATGAAAAACAAGTCTAAAGTAGATGGCCAGATGGGGTGTACTGATCAAATGTATCACTGCTATTTTTTCTTCTAATCAAGAAAATGTAAAAGGGTTTGACTTCAAAACATTCCAATTTCAAAATGATCATTTTGAATCTCCTTCTCTTGGGGGAAAAAAAGTGCCTGTTTTGAAAGTTTTGACCTGCAACTGGCCTACTGTTTAGCAAGTTGTGATTTGATAAGCCTTTTTCCAAACTATTTCCCCCCAAATCTAATCAATACAAAGTGTGTCTTTGCTGCAAAGAAGATTTAGATTCAGAGAGTGAAGTGTTGAAGACACAACTGCATTTAAGCACTTGGCCATGTGTGGAAGTGTTCTACCTGTCTGCCTGTTTAAGTTACCACCATTTGATCTTAATTAATTAAGAAGGAATTAACATCGAAGGTGGATTTTATATATGTAGTTCTTTATTTGGCAGACATTAATGCAAACATTTATATGTGTGCATATTTGGTTCCTCATACATATGTTGCTAATACTGTTTATGTTGTAAAGGCACAGATTTCTAAAACAATGTTGATTTAGAGTGGTTTGTAGAATTTGGTATGTATTAATATGCTCTATACAAGTTCTGGTGCCTTATTAATACTAAGTAAAGCATAAGATACTACATTTCTACGATTTTTTTAAGATGTAGAAGTTATATTGGGATATTTTATATAGCTTTGATATGTACAATTCTCTATGCATGTTCCAAGGATGGCAAATAACAAAATGTGCATTATGAAGTACAAACACCACTCTTTTTGTACTTGTGTTACAATGTTATGTGCAAGTCACAAAGTACTTTTTTCTCATTTTGATGAAATTTTAGCTTGCCATAAGATACCCTAGGGATACTGTTCTGCCTTGTTTTAATGTTATTCATATAGTTAAGAAACACCATCCCCTTTTATATGCAGCTAGGGGCTATTCATATGTCCAAGCAGAAGGATCAGTAATGAGCACCCTAGTTGCTTTGTGCCTTGCAGGCAGGTTAAAAGAAAAGAGCCAAATGTGTTGCATGATATTGCTAAGTAGGTAAGGAAGCAGTGCCTAGAGAAAGAAAAATATGGCTAAGAAAATGATTTTTTAAAAAGGAACATAAAGAAAACCATCACAGAAGTGGAAGTACAATTTGTGCCTGCCTACTTATTTGTCTTCTGGCTTGGAGAGGCATAACTGAAAGTAATATGAAAGAAATGGGTTCTTTTACTCTACATTATGCAACCAAGTTCTCTAGGGAAGGTGGAAGGAAAGAGAAGATGAGAATGAACAGTAGCAAAGTGGATGGACTCAGTTACAGGAATATGAGTGCAGTGCACCCTTGAAGACCCAAAAGACAAGGTTAAGGACAGTTTTCATACAGAAAATCTATCTCTGTAGTTGCTGTGAGTTAGCACCAATGATAGATGCATTTGTTTATGTCCTTTGGAATTTTTAATGACAGATGCATTAAAAGCGTAAAACGATGAGGCAAAATAGTTTCTAAGAAAACACAAAAAGTCCATATTTTAAAACAGCATATTAAGCTCCCTTTGGCAAAACATGAAAAGGAAAGGTAATTGAAGGCAAATATGCCTTGTCTTTTCTGCTGCCACAGCCCATTTACTTAGAAGGAAGAAAATGGACAAGGTAGGCCAAGGACTGTAGAAATTAGTAGTGGACCTTTTTTTTCTGCAGACAGCAATTCAGCAAGATCTGTGCTTTCACTGTGAAAATGTCCCTGAATATTTTTCCCTGCAGATTTAACATTAATAATCAGTTCAGTAGAGTTGTGTAATATTTGGGAGCTAGGAATAGCATTCTTTTTTGACTGACTTCCAGGTTAGCACTTCTAATGAGGAACCTACTGTACCTATGGAAGTCCTAATTCAAGGAAGCAGTTTTCTCTGAAAGTTGCTGTTAAACATGTCATTTGAGTTCATTGAGTACATAATTGTGAGCTCTCTAGCTCCTTCTTGACTCTGAGAAAATTCAATAGTTCAATTCCAGAACTAAGTTCTTGCTGTAACTCTGGCCATGGGTCACTACTCACAAGTATGGGTCATATTCATATCCCCTTTCATTTATACTCTATGTTGTACACTCATCATCATCATCATCATCAATCATCATCATCATCATCATCACCACCTCCTCTTGAGAAAAGAGGTTCCTATATTTTTCCACTGGTTATTCCAATACTCTGGTTTTCACTCTTAGCTGTTCAGTTATGTAAAACCCAGGAGATCTTCCATATTTCAATTAAATCATGAGTGAAGACACTTTAAGCAACCTTAGAAACAATGAAGATGCTGCTACTGATAAGTGGATATCTTCCTATGAGAAATTATCCAAGAATTTCTCCTTGGGAGAAATTTAGAAAAACTGTCCAACCCAGCATTTTAAAAAAAATATTTCAATAGGCAATTTGTGTCTAGCTCTACATGTAATACACAATATTTCCATTCTCTTACCTAACATGTACACACTAAATACATTCACCTAACCTACCTATGCTTTTCTTTTGCACATAACCATAGAAAACATGCCTTCCATGCATTCTTGTGAATTCAAATTTATCCTACGTTTAGTGACATTTAAACAGTGTGATTGTAGTGCAGATATAAATCACAGCAAAAGATACTGAAACAAGGAATATTTCACATATTTAAAAGGCATTAAACAGAGAGAAATAAACATTGGTGACAAGAAAAATACTGATTCTATCACTCAAGTACTAAACCCTTTTATATCTTTACAATTATTACATTGCATTATTACTCTTTTTTTTTATAATGGGATCTCTGCCTGGAAAACGGATGAAGTGCTTCAAATGTGCTTTTTATGGCTCTGAATGATCATAGCCACTGATTTGAGACAGTTAATGGCCCTCCTATAATATCTTCTTTCTCATGTAATAAATGAATTATTTAGACAGTTTATGAACCAAATCTTTTCCCATGAAAATTGGGATTTTAAAAAAAAAGAACTGCTGATGTCTGCTGCTTGAGGCAATGAACTCTAGTAGCCCAATGCTACTATTTTTAGGTTATCTAATGCTAAAGATATTTGGATCCCAGGAGTTTATCATAAATATCACAATTATTCTAAGACAGTCTTGAAAATTTTGAGGTCTTAATAAAGCCCACTCTAAATATCAGCTCCAGATTTTACAATTTTAACTGAAATATGATGTGGAGAATTACTAGCTCAGTGTTATACTAGGAGAATAAAATCAAGCAAGAGACAATGGATGCAATTTTGTCTAAACCTCTACATATATAGGGAATAGAAGGGGAATTTATCAAATTTGCTGACAACACTAAGCTGACAGGAATAGCCAAAACTTCAGGAGATAGACTCAAGATACAGAAGATCTTGACAGACTTGAACACTGGGCCCTATCTAACAAAATAAAATTCAATGGTGAAAAAAGTAAGGCTCTAAATTTAGGCAAGAAAAAACAAATGCACTGATATAGAACAGGTGGGAGCTGGTTCAATAGTGGTACCTTTGTGAAGGATCTTGGAGTCCTAGTGAACAAGCATTTAAATATGATTGCGTAGCAGCAGCCAAAAAGCCAACACAATCCTAAATTGTATTAACAGATGGATAGCATCAAGATCATGTGAAGTATTAGTACTGTTCTATAAAGTCTTAGTAAGACTACATTTAGAATACTGTATCCGGTTTTGGTCGCTGTATTATAAAAAGATGCAGAGTCTCTGGAAATAGTGCAGAAAATTGAAACAAAGATGATTAGGAGGCTGGAGTCCAAAACATGAAGAACAGTTGCAGGAATTGGGTTTGTCTAATGAAGAGAAGGACTGGGACGACATGATGGCAATATCCAATATTGGAGGACTGCCACAAAGAAGAGGGAATCAACCTATTTTTCAAAGCACCAGAAGGCAAGGCAACAATGGACAGAAACTAATCAAGGAGAGAAGCAACCTAGAACTAAGGAGAAATTTCCTAACACTGAGAACAATTAACTAGTGGAATAGCTTGCTTTTAGAAATTATGGGTGCTCCATCACTGGAGGTTTTTAAGAAGAGACTGGACAGCTACTTGTCTGGAATGGTGTAGGGTCTCCTACTAGAGCAGTGGGTTGGGTTAGAAGACCTCCAAGGTCCCTTCCAACTCTGTTATTCTGCTATCTTGGACTTTCTAGATTTATCAGATTTGGTTTCTTACTTTCCAGACAAATTTTTACCATTTCCACATTGGTACACAAAATGGTTTAAAAAGAATGCTCAAAAGATTTTTCTTTGCCTATCTTTAAAATACATACCATATTTTAAATACATTTTAAATAAACAGGTACACATACATTGCAAATAGTAATAAATACAGAAAAGTGTAGATGTTGAATTGAATTCTAATTCACATATAGGTCAGAAACATACAATCTGTAGAAGTAAGGTAAGTGAAATGACGGTTGCTATAAACTACCTGGTGATCCATGAAGATCTGATGAACTGCACCTGGCATCATGTTTCAAAAGGCAGTGTTTTGAGGAAGCACTTCTAATCCGAAGTGATTACACACACACATAGAAAAAATCCAGATCTGAAGTTGTTAAATGGGAATAATGGATTTCAATAAAGGGACTTGAGTTTTAACAAGTGTAATGGTTTGATCTTAATTAATTCTTAACTCTCATCTCCTACGCTTTGAATACTCAGTGTAAACCTTTGCCATTTGAATAGGAACCTGCACATCATTTATTTCTTTATGACTGAAATACAAAGCATCACATTTCAGCTAGCTTCTTGGATGGTTCAGGTATGGACTCTAACTACATCTCTAATGAAATTTAAAATTTAAGTTCCAAATTTTGAAAAAAGAAGAAGAAAAAAAACAGGGATAGAAATTTGAAATACAATATAGCTGCCAAATATCTCAGATTTATATGAGCACTGATCAATATGACTATGGAGTATATGAGCACTGTTTCTTTTTTGCCCTCAGTGAAAGAAAATAAACCTTGTGGATCAAGGGTGGGTTCTAGTTACTTTTACTTCCAGTTCGCTCGCGCGCATGCGCACGCTTCTGCGCATGCGCAGATCACCCATGATGATATTGAGGAAAGTGGGTGGAGCCTCCCACCTGTTTTACTACTGGTTCTATAGAACTGGACAGGACCAGGAGCAACCCAACACTGATGTGGATATTCCCATGGGTCCAGGGTATACAGATCATAACATCATTCTGCTGACATTGATGGCTTGCATGAATTACTAAGTTGCAATTTGGGCCTTGATAAATCGTTAGCATTAATGTTTCTCCATAAGCAACTGTAAACTTGGATAGGGAAAAAAGCGAGGTTATCAATGGTGCACCCAGATTTCTTAGAAAAGGCATTAAAGATGACTGCAAAATAATATATATAAGTAAGAATCCTTCCAAAAGAGGCTTCAAGGAAAATTTATAGTTAAATAGTCTTGGTAACCATTCTTTTCCTTTCCTTTTCTGCACCTGAAGCCTCTTTTACTGCAACATTGCACAGAAGGAAAGTGAAATTGGTAGAGATAAAATTATATTACGGTCACTGCCATTAGTAAGATCTCCCATACTTAATGTATTTTGTCAAATTCATCTCCATTTTTGCTACTATAAAAAACATTGTTCAAAGAAGTATGAAATTTCTCCCAGTTGCAAGAAAGTCCACTTTCAATGCTGTTTAATTTGAAATACCAGATTTGCAAGAGGAGTCCTATATCAAATAGGCCTGGCTACCCCTGGGAGCAGGAAACATCCATTGTTCTGCAACCTGCCCGATACAAAACTACAAGACCATTGCCTTGTTAGGCATCTGGAAGTTCACAGTATATGAGAAGGTTGCTTTTGATCCCATGAGGCATAAACTATGCAGGACTATTTCATATGGTTGGTAGAAATAAGAAACCTTCTGACTTCAGAAAGCAGAGAGGTTTATGCTCTTTACTGAATAGTGTCGGCATTTGACACTGACACTCCACCCCTTCTCTCCTGCTGGTTTTACTTTAGAACATGCTAAATTCAACAGTGACAAGATATACTTGAGACATAATAACAGCATGCTTCTGCCTATTCAGATTGGCCTCAATTTATGACCAGAACTGGCACCAGAATTTCTATCAATAAGTGATGCACTCATACAGTAAAGCAGAATGTCACACGAGCACATTGCTTAGCAATAGCAATCCTAAAACTTCCTGTTGAGATAGGTCACCAAATTTCACTGGTTGTTATTTGAGGACCCGGCCCAATCCAAGCCATTCTAAACCCAACCCCAAGCCTCAGTAATGTAACTCCCCCTGCTCACCTTTACCTCCCCCCCCCCCACATTTGTGCCCTTTTGGTCATCCTGCACTCTACCTTGTGGGACATCCTGCTTAAAGGCAAAGGTTCCCCTCACACATATATGCTAGTCGTTCCCAGATCTACGGAGTGGTGCTCATCTCTATTTCAAAGCCAAAGAGCCAGCGCTGTCCGAAGAGGTCTCCATGGTCATGTGGCAGGCATGACTAAATGCCAAAGGTGCATGGAACACTGTTACCTTTCCACCAAAGGTGGTCCCTATTTTTCTACTTGCATTTTTTTACGTGCTTTCGAATTGCTAGGTTGGCAGAAGCTGGCACAAGAAATGGGAGCTTACCCCTAGCAGCATTAAAGATTTGAACTGCTGAACTGCCGATCTTTCAATAGACAAGCTCAGTGTCTTAGCCACTGAGCCTCCGTATCCCTAACATCCTGCTTGCCATACTGTAATTCAGGGGCTTCTTGGCATGCCCTGGCCCTTTAAACCCTCAGCTGCCACAGGCCAGGCCAGCAGTGCAAAGCCACTGTGCCCCAAGAAGCCACAGCTGCCACAGCTGCCACAGCAGCATGACACAAAGCACCAGTGCCCCAGGAAGTCTCAACACTCCATCAACACAGTGTAAAGCTGGAACTGGCCTGGGAAACTTCAGTTACTCCAGCTGCCACAGCAGTCCAGTGTCAGCTGCACCCACTCTTGCCATCTTGTAATCTTGGGTCCCTGCTGAGTTGCACTCAACCACCCAGCTGACTTCTGGTGTTTTGCTTCTGCTGCTGATGAGATGTGCCACCCTGGCCTTCATAAGGAAGTTGTTAGCTTTGTGAGATCATCTTCCCCAACTTTCACAAGGAAACCATCACACATGACTAGCGAAGAAAGCCTCATGTGGCCAATAGCTGCTTCAGTGGTGGGTTGCCCCTGGTTCGGTCCGGTTCGTGCGAATAGATAGTGGTGATGCTGTGACGTCACCGAACAGGTTCTATGCATCCCGGACTGCCGCCCCCCGTGTGCCCGTACTTACCGGTCTGTGCACAGAGTGCGCAGAGCGCGCAGAGTGCGCAGAGTGTGCAGAGTGCGCTTTCACGCATGTGCAGGAAACTTTTTTTGATGTTTTTTTGTCAAAAAAGCTTCTGCACATGCACAGGAGCGCCTGTACGGCGCGTGCGCTCTGTGCACCCCGACCACGCGCAAAGCGCGTGCACCTTTAGAACCAGTAGTAGAGGTAAGTAGAACCCACCCCAAGCTGCTTCACAAAGAGCCAGGTTGGACATCTGTGGTCAGTTGCAGGAGCAAGAAGATATCAAAGGTCAGTTAGAATGGCAGGAACAATAAAGTGCAGGGGATCAAAAAAGGCACAGATGAGGGAGAGATAGGTGGGTGGGTAAAGCTTAAGCGCCCTTGTGGCTGTAAGTGTGGGTGGACAGACAACTGGCCAAATTTTTATCACATGACTGTGGTATGCTACTAGAGCCATAATTTCAGGAACCAGTCCCTTTGTTCAGCATCATTGTAACTTTGAATTATCATTGAATGAATGGTAGTAAATCAACAACAAACTGTACATGGACACATTTCTCTTTTCTTCAAATCTTGTCAAATGCAAACAAACTACTTGACAATTTCCCTGTGCATTCCAGTGAGCTATGAGTGCCAACCTATCACATAAAAACCAGGTATTTTTGATCATGCTTTACAGCAGGAAAGATAAAAATAAATAAATACCCCAGAACAAAGCACACTGAATGACCAAATAAAAATCATCTGGGCTGCAAATCCAACTGAAAATAAGCAAAAACAAGAAGAAAAGATTGTTGATGTGTTTTGCTTCTACTTCCTTCCTAGTACTTTAGCTACTGCTAAAATCCAATAATAGATTGGGATATCAAATATTGATTAACCTCAGGCAAATAAAAGGAGGAAATAATAATCCAATTTTTCAAATGTGTTAAAGTGAGACTGTCTGAAAAGGAAACAACTTTTCAAGTGTTGTGGCCAATCTTGCACATGCCCTTTCTAAAGCAATTATTTTCCAACACTCTATTTAAACCTAGACTTCGATAGATGAAAAAGCTCTCAAGTCCATAGCATTACAAGGTAACAGATATGGGCTTATATTATAATTGGGTTCTTCAGGACAAAAAAGAAATGCATGCAGACATCAGAAGAAGAACTGGAAAATCAAGGAGTAGACTTCTTCCTTAATTCTTTCCATAAATGATTGCTTTCTTCACCAAAGTGTGTGTGTGTGTGTGTGTGTGTGTGTGTGTGTGTGTGTGTGTGTGAGAGAGAGAGAGAGAGAGAGAGAGAGAGA